>JAQOWM010000388.1:490000-677500 GCA_029041755.1 Resseliella maxima
CTATGCACAAAATAGATTCAATTAATCAGTGTTGAAATTCAAGTAAAAGTTGCAAATGGCACGCAACGGTCAAAGAAATGATTTTTCAATTTACAAAAAGGAGAACTTTGCAACTCAGAAAATTGTGAGTTTTTCAATTCATTTCTAAATGCGCAAACAAAGAATCTTGATTTACACAAACAAGTGTTGATTTTGAGAGTGAAATAGAGAGAAAGAGAGAGAGAGAGAGAGAGAGAGAGAGAGAGAGAGAGCGAGAGAGAGAGAGAGAGAGAGAGAAAGAGAAAGAGAAAGAGAGAAAGAATATGTAGGAAATGTCGATCAAAAAATGCCTTTTGAAGAATGAATTGCACCAAATGGCTATTTTAATTTTCATTCAATAAATATTTTGAGAAAACATGATTTTCACTATTTCGCGAATTTCCTTTTGTTTTTCCATTTAATTGTTTGCTTAAGCAAGAAATTTCTAAGGCCATTGTGAGTGTGAAGAGTTTATGCTATACAAACAGATATTCACTCGAGTATTTTCCTTAAATTTTTCAATTGCCGATTGCCACATATCTGTGTTGAAAAAGCATTGTGAAAATTGTGTTAAACTAGAAATGCCAGTTAACGAGTAGCCATTGAAAATGGTTGGAAAAAGAAAAACAGAATGCTCACTCAAGAGATAGAAAATGAGAATGAACAAAGGAAAGTGAGTCAAAGAAATAAAGAGCGAGAGCGAGAGAGAGAGAGAGAGAGAGAGAGAGAGAGAGAGAGAGAGAGAGGGACACAGAGAGAGAGCGAGCATCAAATTTAAAAGAAAAATAACCACAAAATAGTGCAAGACCGACTGCACTTAGCAATTTCATTGAAACAGAAATGTCGATATGGATGCACTATTGCTCAATGGGCACCAATCAAACCGCAACAATTACATAAATCTTTGTGTGCAGCAGCAGCCGTTGTGTAGTGTTTGTGTTTTTTTTTTGTTCTTTTTTTTTCGTTTTCTCTTTTGTATTCACTCTACATTTCTTCCAATCACACTTGAATGCATAGAAATATCCGTGTTGTATTTTACGTTTAGATGTTGACCTGAAATAGAGAAAAAGGGAACAGAATGTGTATGTATGTGGCCCATTGAAATGGGAAGAAAATATCGGTTCGGTTTCTACTCTAGTGAACATTGTCCGGATTGTACGTGTGTGCAAGAATGTAACATGTAAGCCGTAAACCACATACCGGTAGATGTATCGACACTGAACGAGCATCATATGAATTTCGCTATTTGTTGCATTTTTCAACCATTGATTTTGAGAACATTTTCTTTATCTTTTTTCGCGTCGAAATGCACTTTTTGTACTTAGACATAGGAATAGAGAATAAAAGGAAAAAAGAAACAATGCGGAAAATGTTAGAGATTTTACAGCTGGAAAGAAAATCATTGGAATTTCAAGTCGAGAGTGCGAACCGAACCATAAAAACTTCGAATTTAAAGCATTGAAGATTTCACATCACATAATCCGTTCATTAGTTTACCTGTTTATTTTGGCTTTTTTCCCACAATTCACAAAAACATGCAATGAAATCACCTCTTGCCCATAAAATGTTTCAATCGTAACATTTCCGTTCCATTTTCCATTCTAACTATTTATATAGTGGAAACGAACACATCAAGTCAATACAATTGGTTGCCTATTTAACAATAACCAAATGAGCAGTCGATTTTAAATGATTTTACGAAAATGGCAACGCTTCGATAAATCTCAAATCAATTTGGGCCAGTGATTCAATGCCAGAGTGACACTTCAAGCAAAATAAGCTTCGAGCCAATTTAGTGGAAAACATTTTTCTGGCATTCGATAGACTATATTTTTTTTTGTTGTTGGATTCTTCTTTCCTTTTTCCTTTTCTCTCTCTCCCTCTCCCACATTTTCTCTCTATTTCTCTCATTCTTTCCATCTCTTCCTGCGACATTCTACATATCTATCTCCCTTGTCTCCAATCTCCACACTCTCTCCCATTTTGCAACAAAGAAAAAAAGAGGCTCTTGAAATGTGCGATAGTGCTTGTAAAACACTTCCAATTTATCACGGTGATTTATTGATTCGCCGCTTGGTTGAAGTATTTATTTGACCTCAACGGCGTTCACACATCTGTCACATAATTCAATAATTCGCCACAACTCAACTTGAAAATTGAAAAAAAAAAAAAAAAAAAAAAAAAAAAATAGCAACGGACGAAACGAAAATGGTGCACCGTACAAAAATATAACACAAACAATGCTTATTCGGTCGATTGCCCATCCATACCAACCACCTTGTGAATAAAAAAAAAAATAATGTCAAACAAGTGCGAAGTCATACTAAATCTCATGCTTAACTAAATTTGTTGCTTTGCGCACAATTTTTATGGCCAAATCCAATCCAATTTCTTTTCATTTCGTAATCTTGAGCAAATACATAAAAAAAAATCCTCGAAAAACACGACAAAAAAAACCCCAAACGAACTGGATCAAAACTAATATTTCACGCTTTTTTCTCTCCGCAGGTTCACTCTCTATTGACATTTGGACGAAGTAGTTGCAGCCGCTGTTGAACATTGGAATTTTCCGAGAGCGAATGAAAAACAAAAACGGAATCGAGATATCAGGTAATAGAGCTAAAGCAATTTTTTATTAAATGTGTTATTCAAAGTGCATTGAGAGAAAAAAGATGAAATGTATTGAGCTCAATGTTGAATGAAAAAAATCCAGGCAAACAAATCAAATGGAAAAGATTTTCGTGTATTCATATTCATTCATGTGAACTAAAACCCATGCAAACAAATCGTTTTATCGTGATTCATCTGAATAACGAGCAGGTTTTTCTATAATTTTGTATAAACATTTTCCAATCGTTTTGTGTTCATAACGTTCATTTAACATTTAAATTTCTTTAATTCAAAATTGTTCATTTCAAATGACAAATTTTCAAAAAAACGAAAGCTTACACATTTTCATTTTAACCACAAAATGTCATTAAGATGAGCGGTTGTCTAGAATAAAATTATGAACTTGATCATGGTGTTATATGAACATTTTCAACAGAATTTATGCTAACAAATTAATAGCAAGCATTCTCTCATAAGCAGAGCTAACTAGTAAGCAGAATGATGGGAGGTGAAAATGAAGGTGTAATAAAGCAAATGGAATACCGTCTAGCAATGTTAATTTGACTGAGTTCAGCATCATTTTGCAATGAATATTGGCAAATATACTTGCACGCATATACATATGAACGCATATTCGCATAATATTCTTCGTATTATCACCTTCTGACCAGATCATTTATTTCGATCATGCCGGCAATACCATTCAACATAATTTCATAATGAATTAATCTATACGCATTTGGTGTGCGAATTAAAGCTAGAATGAAACAAAAGATTGAGAGAGAAAGAGAGACAGACAGACCGAGAGCGATAGAAAGCAAGCTCATTTCGAATGAGCGGGCGGACTGCATGACTAATTCACTGCAATTTGATACACCTACCCGAAAACATGCAAAGAAAATATCTCGAAAACTTAATCCTTTTGTGTGGTTTCATTTGATGTGATTTATGTTGTGCTGTGGCGGATCTGTATTTTCTGTCTGCACAGATGTGCTACCAAATTATGTTCTATATGTTGGTAACAATGCATGTGTACTATGTTACTATGCGCAATGCCTCAAACAATGAATTATAACATTTTTGCTCGACCGTGTGGTTTAAGTAATTTTCGAGCTGAATTGAATGTATGGCGAATATTTTCCAGGCATTGCCACACGTATCACAATTACACACTGACACACAACAAATAAAAATGACTGAACAGAGAAAAGTAGAGTGAGAGGTGATTAAAAGAAACAAAAATGACCGAAAGAGAGTGGGAAAATCGGTAACTTCTGCTTCGATGGAATTTAATTGAACGATTTTTAGCAAAACAAAGCTTTGCCACTGCTGACGCAGTTTGTATTGTAAAGTGACCGATGCCAATATTCGCAATTTGCGGTTAATTCATACAACAAAAACACAGCACTGATTCAATCTGAAACTATTAATAAATAAAACTCATAATGGTTTTTCGATAAAGGCCAATACACAATGTGCAGCAATGCAACCAATCGACCACAATCAAAACATTTGACGCACTTGTTTGTAATCACAATAACCCACATTGATTTTTTGATAAATGATTGGAGAATTTTCATTTTCGATATATTTTTTTTTTTTTTTTTTTTTTTTTTTAAGTGGACCCTGTGTACTAATTGGTTTAGACTTCTTTTTCCTTCATTTCCATGGAAGTTATGCTTACCACTGGACATTTCAGCATTTCATTGCGATTCACTGTAATTTCTTCAATTCAATTCACTTGTTCACTATTATATTCAGAATTCGAATATAATTCCCACAATTTCTACGTCATTTTTAAACAAAAATAAACAATTTGTTAAATTTCATAGATTTTGCTCACATTTCAATCATTTTAGAAAATAATTCATCATTTTTGACATAAATTTGTATCTCAATAACAGTAATTCCACATTTCTCATCGACAAACAGATTCAAATACAATTAAAATGATGAGTGATGTGCATGTCATCAATTGATTTTATTATTGTGTATACAAATTCCGAATGTTTCAACAAATTATATTGAGAATGAAATGCAATACCATTGCAATTTATTTCTACGTGCATAGGTCATGGCAAAATAACTATTTTTATTATGGCTATTTCTATGATTACAAACAACGAGCGTGTACGTTTGTCCAACATTAAACAAAATGGCGTGTATCTATAGTTTTGAATAAAATTTAAAATACAATTTTTTTTTACATTGCGTCGCTAATATCGCCTTTGATTTACAAACATCCATTTTCTATTGAAATTTCAAATATTTGAGCATTTTTTCGTCAAACTGATTTAAATTGAACCAAACCACTAACAATAAAAAAAAAACTTGGAACTTGCATTTAGACATCTGCCATAATATTTGAATTTCAATTTTAAAACCTTAATGTAATGCATGTGTAATGAACATGATTACAGTTCACTTTAACATTTGTTAAGTTGACTGTTAAATTAATGGATGAGAAAAAAAAAAATTAAAAGCCCGAATTGATTGGAAATATGTATGTTAGTTATTCAAGGTGTTCATTTGCATTCGATCGAATGTTCAGTTGACTGAACAAATTATTTGAAATAACATTTTTGCGTTAGGGAAAAGGCCCATTTTACGTTTTTGAAAAAGCCTATTCTATTTGTCAAAGGCAAAGTGTATAATTAACATTTGAATGAGTGAACTATCGGCCGGTAGTTTTTGTCATTGTTGCGAAGCCATTTAAATTCATTCACTAGCTCAAAACCTTCGAATTTTTTGAAAAAAAAAAATAAAAGTTCGTGCATACATTTTTACAATCAAATTGGTACATTCGCTTCTCTTTTTTTTTTGCCGAAGATTTTCAATTAGTTTTGCAGCTGTTACTACAAATGCTGTAGTAATCGTATTAAATATCCTTTTTGCCGTGTGTAAATAACCGCTCAATGACAGACTTAAAAAATACACACACAAAATTCACTGAAAATCGATGCTATTAATTGCATGACGATGAAGATCTTTTTTTATTTTTTTTTTTTTTTTGAATTTTTTTTTTTTCGTAAAAATTGTTAAATGAATTTAAATACAAAAAAAAAAAGGCGCGGCATTGATACAATTCTTTATCCAAAATGATGCATCAGAAACAATGAACGCAATTTGAACTGTATTTTGTATTTTATCCACCGTATTCATGTTTAATGAATAAAATAAAATCATCATGAAAATTAGTTCATCTGGAAGCAGAACAAGTGAATCAATTTGATGTGCAGACAAAAAACAAAAACAAAAGTTTTGCACATGCAAAATAACAGAATTTGATGCAATTTGACCTCACTGTAATTTAATACAAGTGTCATAGGTCAAAAATGAAATTTACAAATTCCCAAATTCAGTGACAATTTTTGACGCATTTTCTACATGTTTTCATATATTTTTCTAGTTTTTTGTTCTGTCATTACTATCTCGGAAATTTTTTCTCCAAATAATCCGTATTTTTGTTCACTTTTCTCTCTTTTCCGTCCTTTTTTTTCGACGTTTTTTTTTTCTCTCTCTGTACTTTTTTATTCTTTTTTTTTTCACCCAATTTCCAACGTTTTTTTTTCATTTTTTCATCATTTTTTTTTTTCTCTTAATTCTCTCCATTTTGGTCACATTGAAAATGTTATCGCATTATTTATAGCATGAAAAGATGCATTAACAGGAATTGAATTGTGAGATAAAAGGAAGTGATTTTTCAAAGAAATACTGGTTATGGTTATTTGAATTCAATGAATGAGCAAAGAAGATTTTATAATCTATTTAATGTTGTGATGAATTACTATCATGAATGGTTATAAATTGTGGATCAATGTGCCAAGAGGTGTACACAGTGCACGTATGTTGAATCGATCAAATCTATCAAAGAAACCATAAAAGCGAAACATTTTCGATTCATGTTATTGAAAATATTATAAGCTTGCTATGGAAGCGATCCTAGATACAAACTTCATGTGTTCAAAGGTTTTTTTTTTTTTTTTTTTTTTGAGCAATTTTTTTAACACCAATGTTGGAGCTTATTCCCATTTGTTGACTGTTCTTTTTTTTTGTGTGCTGACTGTCTATTTATGGTTTCATTGCCATTTTTCGAAATAGTGTATGTTTGGTGTGAAATGAAAAGTGCAATTGTTTCCATTGAATATCTCATCGACGGTGAAAAATTGAGTGTTTTTGCGCCAAACTTTTTCGACAAACTCTAAGTTCGTGCAAAGCAACAATCAACAGCAATTTCATTTTCGGCATAAAAAAAAAAAAAATCTCAAAATGAATGTGTGATTTATGACCGGCAGATAACAAAGGCCAAGCTTACAATCAAACACAACAACAGCAGCAGCAGCAAAAAAAAAAAAAAAAAAAAAAATATAGCAAAGCCCCGCTCTGTTAGCTGAAATTGTGAGCTGCGAAGAGTTTCGTTACTGAATGTTCTTTTTATTGGGATAAGCTCAGTTTGAAGCCATGAATAATCAAATCTAACCTGGTTTGCATACAGGACACGCAAAATAGAATTGGTTCAATATCAGGGTCTATAACGTGGATACGATGTAATATCTTATGTGTTGTCGTTAAAACGTGCCGAACGTGAGTAACAATTCATTTGTGCTGTTGTGATGTTGAAACATCGCTTCTATACGCATTATCTTTGGGTGGTTTTAGTGCGTGAGTTTTTCACGAGAGAATAAAAAAGAGAAAAAGAAAGAGAGCGAGAGAGGTAGAGATAGAGAGAGAGAGAGAGAGAGAGAGAGAGAGAGAGAGAGAGAGAGAGAGAGAACAATGGCCATATAATATCGTACCCATGTGAATCCAAAATTCGTTTGAAACTTTTGAACAAACGATGACATACCAATCATGAGTGCCCTGTAAATGGCTCTGAGGCCAAAAGTACACAGCTAGCACACGAATTGAAGAACGGGGAAAAAAAAAGAAATCGAGTGGAATTTATTCGAGTCATGTCCCGATTGACATTTGAGGTCGTTGATGAAAATGCAATTTTACGCTTGCTTTACGTCACTTGAAATCATTCAATTTAAAGAACACGTCGCCAATGAAATGCCTGATACTATTTTGAAAGAGATTTGACAATTCTAATAGAAAACCGACAAACAAAATCAATGACAAACATATTTTTGTTTTGCTATTGCCAAACAGATTTCATTCCATTATCCATATTATGAATATCTTCATCATGCTAAAAGGTACAAAGAGAGAAATTAAGTCAAAAATATGTTTTTTTTTTTTGCAACAAACACTAGCCGTGTTCAATTCAGTTACTGAATTTTTTGAATAATTTTCTGCTACCATTAACTAAAATGGCCTTTGCACTGTTCCCGCGATCTGCACCTATCACATTCCCGTATCGTTCCGTCCACAATAAATTGAATGTTAAACATTTAATTTAGTTTTTCCTTCGTATTCGCCAGTGTTTGTTATAGAATTATTATTTTTTGGTGTAAATTCGAGATGATAATTCAAGAGCATTTTTGTGTGTGTGTGTGTGTCGCTGAGCAAAAATTATTTTAGACAGGAGTATGTATTCGCTTTTTTTGTTCATGTTTGGTTTTCATTGCATTCGGAACAGAACAACGGAAATAAAGCGCCAACAAAACGTTTTTTTTATCAATGTGATTTACACTTAACCAGCCATAAACTCATTGCTTACTTTGTTTTTCGAAGAGTTTTTTTATACTCCTTGTTACAGAGTTGAGCATCGGCAGGCAGTAAAAGACAGAGAGGAAGAGAACAAGAGAATGTAAAGGAAAGAGCTAGTGAAAAAATGTTGTCAAAGTTCTTGTTTACAATATATTACGTGCTCAAGTGCAAACAGAGCGAAAAAAAAAATTTTTTTTCTGAATTTTGTCGCTTGGTTTCTGTTCTTTTTACGTCGTGTTTTAGTTTGTGTCTCTTCATTCATTTCATTGTTGTTTGCGATATTTTTTTTTTTTGCTTGTGTTCAAATGGAAACGACTTGACTTTTAAGAAAATCGCAATAAAACACATACTTGAGTTGAGGAGCTCTTTAAATCAGATTGACTTGCTGGTTGTGCGACGAATATTATAGTTGTTGTTGTAAATAAAATTGCAAGGCAATTTACATAAATCGGTCTCATTCAACCAACCAACCAAACCAATCCCAATTCGAAATCTGACAACACGCCGATTCGTGTGACAATTTCTCATTTATTCTCTCAGATATTTCATGCCATTATTTGTTCATTTTTCATTCCATTAAATGGATTACTACATGGTGACTACAATTTGCTCAATATGCAAACATGATTCGTTTGCAGAAATACATTGTAATTTTTGAGCTGAAAACATATCTTGATGCTCTTTTAGAGCATGTCGTTGATGACGGATTCCAGATTTTTTTATGATCGCATTCTGATTTTGGATTTATGGAGAATTCATGTGGTCTTTTCTGCCAATGAAAAACAGCACACACACAAAAAAAGAGTTCAAATCTAAGCCGCCTTCAATTCTTATCTGTGAAGATTTTTTTCTATGTATTATGTGTTAAGTAGTAGAGGATTGCTTTGTTTCTTTTTTTTTTTTTTTTGCTCTTCTCTTTCATTTTTATTCGGTTATTCTAATTCACCTGTACAACAAAATAGACTGCGATCACACTAAACCGGCTTTTCTTCTCTGATTTATGTGCTGAAGATTGTGAGCGCTTTTTCATGTGCATAAATTTCTTTATTTTTTTCCTTTTTTTACGTAATATCGAAAAATTCAACATTGAAAAAAATTGCGAGTGAATGAAAGAAATAGAAATTGGAAAAGAAAGAAAGAAAGAATGGTGTCAGAAGGAGAGGGATAGAGTGAAAAAAAGAACAAAGGGAAATAAGGAACAAGAAATTGTATGAAAAGAATGTGAATATGTATACCTTATAGGTGTATACACCAAATAAAAGTATAGCCTAAAGTCATGCTTACGCGTTTATCGTTTCTACTTTTATAAAATGTCAGATTGTTGCTTGCATGTTCATTTTTTGCTCAGTCCATCGCTTTTTTTCTTCCTTTAATAATACGTGTCTCTCTCACCCTCCCATTCTCTATTTCGCTTACTATCTCAGTCACTCTATTTCATTCTCTCTCTCTCTCTCTCTCTCTCTCTCTCTCGCTCTCTCTCCCCCCCCCCCTCTCGCTCCCTCTCGCTCCCTCTCTACCTTTGTGTGTCTCTATCACTCTCTCTCTCTCTCTCTCTCTCTCTCTCTCTCTCTCTCTCTCTCTCTCTGTCTCTCTCTCTTTTCTATTTTTTTCTCTTGTGGACTTCATTTTAACACTTCCATTTACTGCAAAATCATCATCACTCAGCCTGCGGCTCGCTCATTCATGAACGCGCACAGTGAAAAAAAAGCCTGCACACACTGACAAAATACGCCATTGGCATGCACAATGACTTTTCTGTTCAAAAGAGCTTCCTTTGCTCCGTTTAAGTTGATCGTATAGATGACAGAAAACAAAGAAAGCGACATAAAAACTAGCAACAAAGTAAATTCAATGGTTACAGGAATGTCGTTGTGATTAACGGCGCAAATGCACTCCAAATAAAAGCCGTGCTTTTTAAAAAAAGACGTTTTTCTGTTTACAAAAAAACGAAAACGGAAATGTGAATGTAATTTTTAAATGATATTGTTTGAGACTGTTACTGAGTTGACCTTCGTTTTGGTTTTATTTTTGTGCACGTGTCGTTTAAAGAAGAAAAAAGAAAATATCGATTCAATTTCTAGACAATAAATGGATTCCAAGCAAAAAAAAATTATTGGAATTACATTCAAAAATGTTTGACTGGAGATGCTTTCGTATCATTATTATCCAAAATCATAAACATAATATCGTCTATATATTGTCGTATTTGACAATAATTGGGAAATTGCCAACATATTTCGGGCACATTGAACAATTTCAATTACCTTCAACATAAGCTTATGAGATGCATTCCATTCTGTCTGATGGTCTATAAACAAATTTTTTTGAGTGGTCAAATGAATGTTTGGCCCTTAAATTGGGCTTTTCAATAAACTCATCTTCTTCTATACCAAAACAACATATCTCTTTAGAAATGTGTTCGTTTTTCTTTTTACCTGCTTTTCTTCACTTCATTCATATTTTCCCTTATTGGCTTTCTCAACAATTCACTTTTGAAACCAGCAAAATGCCCCTTTTTGAAATGTATGATGTGGATTTAGTCATGAACGGAATTTGCGTCTACCGAACAATTGCCATAGAATTAAGCTAATATTCTCGATTGAACCTTTTGAGATATTCGCATTATATTGCGCTATTTCGAATATTTTTTTTTTTTTTTTTTTTCAAATTAGAATTTATCATTATTGTCAATTGTTGTGTATTCAAACGTACTAAAATTAATACAAAGCCTTTGAGACAACCAATATTTCCATTTGAATAAAAATTCCATTCATAGATGATTCAACGAGAATATGATGCATATGTATTATGTGTGCTTGTATATAATTATAAAATTTATTAAATATTGCTACTATAAACTCCCACATCTCGAATGTAAAATTTCTTCATGCTTATGCAACTGCATCTCGACATTAAATGATAAATAGCAAGACATCGAATGATAACAATGGATAACCCATTCATAATTTATAGCATCCGATAGCAGAAGATCACATGCACACACACACACACATCAACCGAGAAGATGAGAAATCTTTTAAGCAAATGCTAGCTTACGTAATTGTGTTAGAAAATGTATTTCGTGTCATGTAAGATGGTCACAAGTGCAACTGTGGATTGGATACGATGCAATACATATCTCGGGTGCACGTGCTATTGTTGTCTCCATGAAAGTAGCAATTAAAGTGTAAATACGAACAGATAACCACAATGTTATGGCAGGCAGCTTGTAGAGATGTATGCGAAAGGAAAAGAGGAGCAATAGGGTGGTGTGTGAATGGTATGAGTAGCTAATTTAACATTCAGATTATACGTGCTTTTGTTGTACGGGTGTCAAGCAAATCATTAATATTTCCGAAAATGATCACAATGCAAATCATGACTCTTTGCTCTGGCACTGTAGTATGCTTTTGACCCGAAAAAGTCATTTTTCTATACAATATCATTGCGGTAGTGTGTGTGTGTGTGTGTGTGAGAAAGAGAGAGTGAGAGTGAGAGTGAGAGTGAGAGTGAGAGAGAGAGAGAGAGAGAGAGAGAGAGAGAGAGAGAGAGAGAGCGGAAGTGAACGAAAAGAGAGAGAGAGAGAGAGAGAGAGAGAGAGGGGAAAAGTTTGAAGCATATAGACAGAGGTAGAGAGTAAGTAGAAGAGAGATATAAAAAATAGAAATAGAGAGATAGAGAGAAAGAGAGCAAAAAATGAAATGTTGCTTCCGGTACTGAATATTTTGTTAATGAATCGATGCTGATGGAATATTTAATGATAAATCCATAATAAAGATCCAGTAGATTGTTTCATTATAGTTGAATTTATATATTTTTCAATATTTGATTTCATATTCTGGACAAAGAAAAAAAAAAGTCAAATTACTCATTTGATGTATCGCAAGCAATTATTCCATATTATTTCGTATAATTTATTCCGTAAGCTTAATTTATTTACATAGATGAACATTTATATCCATGATACGTCCAATCGCTTATCATTCGATTGCATATCTCAAGCATAATTTCTCACAAATCCAAAAATAAACTGTTGCGCAATTAGAAATTCAACAGTAAAGTCTAATGAATTAGTCACATCACTTGAAATTCAAAATTTCTTGGCAAGTAAATCTAATTAGATATTTCAATAAAATTCAGTCATCTAAGTTGATTCATTTAAAATGAATTAGTTTATATTCAAATTTGGTTTTAGACAAGCATTTGCGTTTGTGGTTTTTGAATGCACAAACATTTCAACGTAATAATTTCGAACAGAAAATTCATTTTAGATAATTATGAATTCAGCATTCTCAAGATGAAATGAGAAAATATAAACACCACGAATATGTACAACTACCAGTTTCATTGAATCTCTGAATAATTGAGAAGAAAGTATGTTTCAGTTCAATGACTCAATTCCAAGTTTTTTCTTCACGAAAACTAATTTTCACAATTTGAATCAAAATCATTAGAAGGAACAAGACCGGGTATGAAACTACTAGAATTTTTGCCAGGTATAGGGAAGGAAATTGCATGAATAAGAGGGAAGAGATAGAGAAATTGTGAAGTAGTAAAATAGAAAAAAATAGAGTATTTATTACGTTCATTTTAACTTTGAAAAGCGTTCACTTATTCGTTGAGTGAAGACTTTAAAAATTCGAAATAATTCAACTTTAAATTAATCGTAAAAAGCATTAAATTGGCTAATATTTGGCAAAAATTCAAAACGAGAATTATTTAATGTTAGATGAAGTTCCCTTTTGCATTCACATTCACTGGATTTTCATTTACAAATCATGAATTTTTTTTCCCCGAATACATGGACAAAATTATTTGCATTTCAATTTTAGCAAAAATTGTCCAGTTTTAATTGCAAATAATGAGAAGAAAAGGCACGCCATTTGCTGTGTTTTTAATAAAGCTAAAAGTTTTAGCTAAAAGTGTCTATTAACCAAAGAAAAAAAAAAACATGGAATGCTTTCATCGACTTAAGGCTGAAAAAAGAAAAAACGATCATGCGTAGTATGTAAGCAATGAGCACAATTTTATTTTCAAGTCCAAGGAAATTGAAAAATAAATTTAAATTACATGAACGCGAGCACAGTGTTATGACTATGAGCAAAAACTATTAGCCTGCGTACATTTAATAAGAAAACTTTCATTAGATGCAGCAAAATCAAGAAGAGTTATTGCAAAAAAGAATAAGAAGAAGAAGACGAGAGAAAAATTGCATTAAAGCAATAGATACGAAGCAAAGTGAAGAGTGCGGGCGTTTGCATAAGAAGCGTGCGTATGAAAATGCATGCGAGTAAAATGATTTACGAAAGAAGGGGGATGAAGATGAAGGCGAATCACTGTGGGAGTCGTTTGCTAGTAAGTTTCCCCATTTTCCATGGTGAGTCTTACATTTGCTATTAAAGTTCTTAATTACAAATGAAAACGCACAACATTCAAGGAGAGTGGCAACCCAGAGACAGAGAGAGGGGAGGTGAGAAGGGATTGAGAAAAAAAAAACACTGCACAAGATACACACAGTTGCCAAAGCGCTATGAACAAAACGGCAAAAAGTATATTATAAAAACCGTTATTATTGTACTTTCATTTTGCTTTTGTTTCCGCGATGCATTTAGATGCTTCTTTCTTTTCTCTCTCTCTCTCTCTCTCTCTCTCTCTCTCTCTCTCTCTCTCTCTCTCTCTCTCTCTCTCTCTCTCTCTCTCTCTCTCTCTCTCTCTCTCTCTCTCTCTCTCTCTGTCTCTCTTTCTCTTTTCACGATGTTCATTTCATTTTACGCTTTTTTTTCAGACATAGCCGATTTCCAGTCCCGCTTCGAATAGTTGGTTTTTTTTTTTTTTTTTTTTTTTTTGCTCTCACCGGACCTAAGCTAACGATTTTCTTTTATGTTTCCAGTGCTCATTTAAAAGAATACGATGTAATTATTGCGAGAAAGCGAAAAACACGCAACTGCCGCTGTGCAACTCTCATACAAACCATTCTTTTAATCACTGATTATCCCCAAGACGAATGATGTAATTTTATACATTTTATTCTCTTTGTTATGGCTAAACTATAAATGATGAACAAGCGAGATGAAAAACTAACGATCAAAATGCAACAGAAATTTCTTCCATCTAACGCAATAAAAATAACGAGAAAAAAAAAACGCATCAAAACAAAAAATGCCTTTATATACAAATTGAAATGAAATGCCAAATGCTTTAGACGATTTCTCAATTATGACTATTGATTCGATTAAATTTCAAGTGAATTCAAGTGAAATGAAGCAACTAAGTAATTATTCATCATTTAAATTTTCAAATTGTTCAACTGTAAGATGAATCCGACTAGGAATTATTACAATAATTTTAAACGAAGGATTGCATACGAAATTTACAAATTTAAAAATTTCTATTAGAAACAGAACGAATAGTAAAAAATTTTGCAGAAAATTTCAACTTAAAATTATAGGCTTCATATAATTACAGTGAATGCGTTACAGAAAATGCAAAACTTTTATTGTTAAAAATCGAAAAAAAAGGGGAAAAAATTTAAATAGCCACACTGAGATGATCTCTTGAGATTAATAATAAAAAAAAAACATGTTAAAAAAGACCCTAAAATGCAAATATTTTGCGAAGCATGACATTTAGATGCCATCAAAATGCGACTGACTATACAAAATATGACCAAGATACATATTTCATTCGTGGTGAGTTGTTGTTGTTGTTGTTGTTGTGAAGTTGGTCGTAAAAAAGGCCATTTAAGCACAGTGAAAAGTGCAAAGAAAAATGGTAAAGGTAATTTCACGCTATTACACAAATTTTATATGAAGAGAAAGTAAAGTGGAATGCAGTAAATGACACAATAAATGCACACAAAAGAACTACTTGGAAAGTATGAATGGGTGCGATGAGCGCAGTGCTAAGAGCAGAACCAACGAAATGAAAATATAGAAATAAAGAATGGAAGCTACACTTACACTAGAGTTAGAGAATGAGAAAGATACAAAAGAAAAAGAAAAACAGAGAGAAAAAATGAAAGAGACAAAAAAGAAGAGAAAAAAAGAGACAACACACGCACAATATCTTTTAATGTATAGTATATACCACGCTCAAAATGATGTCAAAATGTAATGAGAACTACAAGCCATTACATTATTGAGTCTTTAATGTTGTACTTTAAATGGAACAACATAATTTACGGAATGCTTTTAATTAATTACAAAAGAGATGTAATGTTCCATCACAAATGGTATTTTCTGTATTACACATAATCATTGACAATTTGGAAAAGTGTTGTCTGCACATGTCAAATAAAAAAGAATAGTTTCAATTCAATTAATCATAGAAAAGAAAACCGGGAAGGGAAATTTGATGGCAATGTCTATCATAAAATTGTGGATTTAACGCGAAAACAGATTTAAAATCACAAAGTCGGATTGTGTGTGTTGTGTGTGTGTGTGTGTGTGTGTGTGTGTGTGTGTGTGTGTGTGTGTGTGTGTGTGTGTGTGTGGCAAAAATAGCTTGAAACATAATTTGCAAAATCATTTCGTTGAAATGTGTTTAGCATTTAAGCGTGTTCGATATATGGCTGCAATCAAAAAGTGTTTAACGTTTCATTGAGAAGATAAATAATTTTAATCTTATTGCTGTAATTTATGTCAATAAAGCGCGTTGTACGGATCGTTTGCTGTCGTTCAATTCATGTTGACATTATTTTAAAATCCATTCAGTTGAACAAGAGGCGTATCAAGTGAAACGGTTAAATTGTGATTTTGTTGGAAAAATTGCATGGTAATTCGTGCACGCACACACAAAACAGCCTGCCATCGACAATAAAACTAGGATTCTAAATACAAAACATTAAATATATTAATCCAGCTCTCTGCAATTTGTCTCTCGTTGTACTTCTTTTTCACTCTCTTTACACTGACAGCCATAAAAGCTGTTTTTTTTTTTGTGTAATGTACGAGTTACCATTGTCGCAGTAACTGACACGAATGAGTAAAAAAAAAAAAAAAATAAACACAAACCATAGGCAATACGCGACGCCCCGAGAAAAAAAAAGAGATCTATGACTTCGAACAATAGCGGCAATAATCACATTTACAATGGCATACAACACGGAAAAGCTAAAAAAAAAAAAGATTTCGCGTTAAAAAGGACATCGTTCATTGTGTAAGTTACGCATACATTTGTCACACCAACCAATTTTTACATTTTCTAGTTTAAGCGCTTGTTTTGTTCATCGTTTATCGTCAATTCTTGCTTTTTACAATGGAATAAACTGGCTGAAATACGCTTGCTTTAGCATCAGATTTGATGTTCTGACACATTGACATACGTTATTTTTTTTTCACGCTCTCTAACTCGCTCTTCCTCTCACGTTCTTGATCTCTCGCTCACTCTTTCTCTTTCTCTATTTTTCTCTCTTTTTCTTTCTGCTCTCTCTCTCTCTCTCTCTTTATTTTTTTCTAAATTATGTCTGGTGTCTTCGTTGTCATCGTCGTTTCTACTCTCTCTTTCTCTCTCCCTCTCTCTCTCTCTCTCTCTCTCTCTCTCTCTCTCTCTCTCTCTCTCTCTCTCTCTCTCTTGTGTGTGTGTGTGTGTGTGTGTGTGTTTTCTAAATCTAATGCGCTTGACAAGCGACAACACAAATAGTGATTTGTGTGTCATCGGAAATTGGCGAAGAAATGAATACGTTTCGCTTTTTTATTCGTTGTTTTGTATGTTATGCGTGTATCATATTAATCCGCAATGATTTATTCATTTTGCTTGGTAGCGCAAAAGCTACTCTAGAACCCAGTAGGCTTTTGCATATTGTTCTGTGCATTTTATTCATTTTATCATTTGAGCGTTTTTATTCCGGATTTTCTAGAACAAATAATGTTGTTTTTTTTTTCTCCACAAATTTCATCAATTTATTTCTCACAATTCACTTGAAAATTAATTAAACTGTCAGAACTTAGGCACAAGCATTGAAAAAAAAACCGCATTTTTTTTTCTTTTATATAAAATGTTTGCGTTGCTTTGTGAATTGATCATGGATATTTGGCAAAAATATCGTTTAATAATTATCGATTTGGAAAATTCAAGTTGTTTTGTTGGCTTTCAAGTAAATCCCAAAATGACCTGTGGCTTTAATATGGATGAATAAAAAAAAAAAAAAAAATGAGAAAAAAAAAATTGAAGGGAAAAAAATAGAGAGGTTGAGACAGAGTAAGAGATTGGAAAGTGCCGTATCGAACCTTTTCAACAAATCAATTTCATATACACTCAAAAGATAATCTTGAACCCAAAGCCCAAAAACTCCGAACCAACTTTCAAAATAGTCCATCTGTGCACCAATATACTTATCAAAGATTTGTATTCAAATATGTTTTGCCAAACAAATCCTTTTCTTTGCTCTTACGTCTCTGTTTTCATTTTGTAATATAAAATATCTGGGCTACGTGTTGTGCATTTGTTGGTCTGATTGCCGGCTACTTTATCGCTATCAAATAATGATTTATTGATTTTACCAAATGCAACCAAAGTAAGAAGAGCTCGCATACATACAAAGCTTGTCGCCAATAAACAGACTTTAAATCTCATCCTGTAAACACAATTCATTGAAAATGCAAAAAAAAAAAAAGTGAAAAAAAATTGGTCGTTTCGATTTTGAGCCAAGCAACCAACAAAAAAAGAAAAAAACAACAACAACCAAACGAATGTTAAATCGAAAAATGGAAATCGATTCCCATTTGCAAATATTCCAAATCAAAACCACCAAAATGAATTCCCCACCCGTAAAGCGGATAAAATCATTGCCAAACGAAAAAGAATCCGTTTATCCACAGTTATTTACATATTTATTTAAACTTATTTCCCTCCTTTGACCGTTTCCCATTTTCAGTGACTGTCGATAGATTTATTTGTATTTTTTGCTCTCTTTCTCTCTCTTCCCCTCTCCTTCTCACTCTCTCTCCCTCTCTCTCTCTCTCTCTCTCTCTCTCTCTCTCTCTCTCTCTCTTTCCCTTTCCTTCTCATCATTCTCCCGCTCTTTTTTTGGGTGCATTAAATAATACGAAAACGGGTTTGTGAACGATTTTACTGCCATTTGAATAAAAAGGCAAAAAAAAAAAAAAAAAAAAAAAAAAAAAAATACGAAACAAGTTTTATGGCGTTCCGGCGATCTGAACACACAGCAAACAAATCCACATGAAAACAAGCAGCGAAAATCCTAAATAAAATAAAAATGGAATCAAAAAGAAAAATGTCAACGAAAAAATCTCATAACGAAATTTTCGAAACCAAAACTGGTAATCTTCCAAGTCACAAGTTTTATTATTAAGAACTTTTTTGTGCAATTCCTTTCTCCTTCTCTTTGGCGAGGAGTGAAGAAGAATAAAAAAAAAAAGAATGAAAATTATGAAAACCCAAATACAAACAATTTATAGCAAATAAAAATATTTGGCACAACAATGTTCCCAAACATTGGCTGTTTAAATTTTATTTACGCTGCTTGCCTGCTGGCGGCTTTAGTGCACACATAACATAAAATGAAAATCAAATAAAAGTGTACAAAAAAAAACAAAAAATAAGAATTTCACATTCGATTCAATGGTATAGAGTTGAAAATTTCATTAAAACAACTAACCATTGCCTCATTGCATTTGTCCAATGGATTGGGAATTCTAGAACGTTGATACATAACAACATAACCGTGTTGTTATATGTGCAATGTGTGTGTGTGTGTGTGTGTGTGTGTGTGTGTTTATATATGTAGACAAAGAAAATACACATCCGTAAAACATTAACTGGATTTGTCACGTAGACAATGAACGATATTGGAATTGATATTATACGACTTGTTTGGATGGAAGTTTTGCACCTTCAATGTTCACATTATGGTGATTAAATTAAATATATATTTCAGTGCATTTGGCATTATGAGATGCGAGCAAAATGTACGAAGCAAACCAATAATCAATGGATGCTCTGTTGCTTGCTTGCTCATTCATTCGTTTTTTCACATTCATTTGTAACCCTCAATCGCTCTATATCACTTGTATGCTCATTTCGAAAATGACGTTAGTGAAATGTGAGCAGAGCATCGATCGTAGCGCATTAACTGAATAACAAGATTTATAAAAATTGTATACCATCTGAATTTAAATGAGATTAAAACAAGAACATTTTCCCGATGCTAACGATATAGAGAGTCCATTCGATGGCAGTTTGCATTAAGGTTAGTTGGATTTCATTTGTAATAGATTGTTGAAATGCATCGACAAATCAAAATCAGCGGTCAAATAAGCTTTGAATGACGTGGGACGACGATGTCCAGTAACATTCAGCTGAAAAAAAAAAAAAAAAAAAAAAACGAACCAAACGAATAGCGAATGTAACAACCAATCTATATAAATGGGAAAAGAGTTGCCGATGAGTTGTATTTTTCCTAAGATATAATCGGCAAACGAGGTTCAAATGTGCCATGAGAAACGATTTTGACCCAATGCTAAACGGTAACATTCGCATAAATCTTTGGTCAATGTTTTCACACTGAGTCGATAAAATACCGATTACTATAATATTGATGGGCTACCATTTCACAACCATTCAACTATCCATTTTCAAACGAAGCAATTTTGCACTGTTTTATTTTTTTTTTTTACTGTTTTGGTTTCATCGATTCGGAATCAATGATACTACTCTGCGTCTCTTGTGACTGGTTAACGAACAGAACAAGTATTTATTCAATCCATTTCCACCAAATACACAAAGATATCTAACGTTAAACGAGAACATAATTACAATCAATTATTAAAATAAAGAAGAAGAAAAAAGAAATGAAATGAAATAAAATGAGAGAGAGAGAAAAAAAAAAACAGACAAAATCGCTCTTGGCGCAAACATCATACCCATTTTCATTTCACATTTAATTTTCAGTTGTGAATTGTGCTCGCGTTGCAGCTACTTCAACATTCCCTCGACAACGATTTCAACGATTGTCATTAATTTTTTTTTTTTCTTTCTCTCATGCTCTTTTGGTCTCAGTTTCAGTTTAAATCTGTCATTCCCTGTTTTCATCTCTCTCTCTCTCTCTCCCAGACTTTCTTTGACTCTCATTCTTTGCGTCCCTTCTTAGCTCTCTCTTTCTCTTTCTCTCTCTCTCTCTCTCTCTCTCTCTCTCGCTGGTTCTCACTCTCTTTTTCTCCTTCTCTTTCCTACTCTCACTCGCTCCTTCTCGAACAAGACTTTATTTTAAAATTAAGCGCCCGCAAACTTTCCGTGTAAATTGTGTGATAAATTGTCGATGTACGATTCAAGATATGCTCAATGTCGAATAATGCCGCCAAAGAAATGGCATTTCATTCAATTAATTTTTCCCCAGTGAATGCGCATTTTAAATAGCAAAGCAGTTCTCTTGCTCTCTCTCTCTCTCTCGCTCTCCTCTCTCTCTCTCTCTCTCTCTCTCTCTCTCTCTCTCTCTCTCTCTCTCTCTATTTGTGTGTTTGTTTGTATTTTTTTTTTTTAATTGGATGTTATTTTTCAGTTGAAGTTGCCAAGTAAAATCGAATGGCGAAAACAACGGAAAATTAGTGAATTTTCGCCCAGACATTTAACTGGGATGAAAACCGCAAGAAGAAATATTTATTAGGAATGTGATGTGAAAGCGAAATCATGACTATGCAGATGAACGAACAGCAAAACATGCTATGTATTAGACACAATTTGAGTGTAAGAGTGCGTATGAGTTGGAGTCTGGGGGTTTGGAAAAGTTTAAGTATTATTTCGTCATGACACCACCGTCAGTGATTATGATCGCTTTGTGTACATATTTTCTCTAGTCATTAATACTTTGATCTGTGTTCTTTCTTCTTCTTCATCTTTTTTTTTCTTATTTCGTTCATTGTATGTGTGCGTGTGCGTGTGAGCGTTTGTGTCTGAATTCTGTGTTTACATGTTCAGTTGTTCGAATTCTCATGTTTTTTGGTGTGCGCCCATTTCTGTTTGACTTGGTCATGTAATTCTGCGCACAAAGCCAAACATGAATGAATTTTGTTAAAGAACAAACATCATACTTTTTGTTTGTATATGCATTTTGTTTACTTGACAAAAGTTAAATGCCGTCATTAAAATAATGAAACAACATATTTATCGTGAGTTTTGAGTTAAGTTACTGGTAACATGATGTTTGGTGTTACAGCCTAAATACAAAGACGAAAAATAAAATTATTACATAATTTCTCTGATTTTCAGTTTGATTCACTGGATGGAATATTTTCTTGTTTTCCGTTAAAGATACGATTTCATGGAAAAGGTCAAATGTCAGTTGAATGAATGACAACGATGATAATTATTGTAGTCAAAATCTTCATATGATTTCACAATTTCATGAAATACAACACACTTTCGTGAAGTACTTTGTTTCAAAAGCAAACATCACAGAAAACATTGAAATAATGAGGTTTACCAAGAAATCACGATAAAAAAAAAAGTTCAGACGTAAATTGGAATTTTTCATGGAATTTCGATGTATTTTTCTTTCGCCGAATTATTTCAATCGTTCATCGAATTACTTACTTATACTTTACCGAATAATCCGCTTTGGGTTACCCACATCAAAAAGAAGGAAAACAAAAAACGAAAATAGTACATCGTCCATCTGACGTAAGCAATAAAAAATGTTAAAATTCATTCGGGTTTTTTTTCTAGAATTCAGGTAAAGTCATTTACGTCATATTTTCAAGAAAAATTCATAGCCCACAGTAGAAGCGTTTGCTTTATGAAAATATGAAATAAACTTAATTTTCAAAAAGCATTGGCATACAAAGTATACTTATACATATAATATAAAGCATTTTATCAAAGAGAGAGAGAGAGAGTGAGAGAGAGAGAGAGAGAGAGAGAGAAACAGATAATCTCGAAAGGTTTCAACTATAATGGAAGAAGTAGCATCGTTCGTGACAAATTTATGGATGTCAAGTACTGCTCTGTCTCTATTTCTATCTGCTTTTATGTCATCCAGTTGCTGATCCCTTTTCAATGTTTTGACACATTTCTCTTGTGTGTATGTTCCAGTAAAAATGAGCTTATCAGCGAGATATGTTGTTGAAGATTCATATTGATAATGAAGTTTTCTGTTTTATGGGTGAAAATTTTATTCGAATCGATTGACACATCTTCAGGATGTGCGGGAAATAAATATGTGCACGGAAAATTGTAAATTAAAGTAAATATGAAGCGGAAATGCTGGTTATTAATTGAAGTGAACTGAGTGAAGTTGACACATCATCTCAGTGTACAGTGCATGTGTCATGTTCATGCTTATGATAATGGATTTGTAACAACGCGGCCATTTTAAAGCAAACACCAAGTGCACATAATAAAAAAAAAAAATGAAGCACTTTGTATGGTTACTTTGAATCGGATGGATTAGAAAATACGGCAAATACACATATTGCGTGATGTACGTGCGTTTTTTAAATGGTTATACATATATTATGCCTTGCAGATATACATATTATTATATTGCGCAGATCTACTTATTTCATTTCGTTTAATTTAATTTTATAGATTTTTTTTCGCTTCGACATGATGTTTGTGTTCGTATATGTGTGCGCATTAAATGTGATTTTGTCATCACAAGCATTATATATTGAAGTGATTTGAAGTCTATATCTCTCCAACTCTCGTTCTCTTTCTTGCTTTCTCTTCCATTCTAGCTCTTTCTCTCAATCTTTTTCGTTCTTTCTCCTCTCTCTCTCTCTCTCTCTCTCTCAAACTCTCGAACTCTTGAACTCTCGTTCTCTCGCTTTCCATCTATCTTTTTCTCTCTGGCTTCGGCTCCCCTTTCTCTCCCTCCCCCCTCCTTCTCCCTCTCATTTTCTTTCTTGTAATTCTTCGTTTTCTCACGCAATCTCTTGCCTTAAATACTTCAATTGACATAGTCGAGGGCATGGAATATCGGCGTCTTGAAAATTTTCGTAAATAGATAGTGCTTAAGCAATTTCTGGTGCCAATAAAATTACAAAATAACAAAAGACATAAGGACAATTGTATTATTTAAATGTGATCGACGATGGAAATGAATATTGTATTGCGTGTGTGCGTGTTATCAAACCAAGAAAAAAGGCATACGATAATCTGTGTTTGTTATTAGTCGCGCATGTAATGTAAAAAGCTATTAGCCAATGATATGATGGCATGCAATTTAGATATAGAGACGATGATGCCAACGATATATTTGATATGATAAAGATACAAAGTTCATGAAAAAGTCTTCCGATTTTCAAACACCATCATGTACACACACAGAGAGAGAGAGAGAGAGAGAGAGAGAGAGAGAGAGAGAGAGAGAGAGAGAGAGAGAGAGAGAGAGAGAGAGAGAGAGAGAGAGAAAGAGAGAGAAAGAGAGAGAAATAGAGAGAGATATGTATGCTTGTCGCTATCACTTGAGATTAAAATATTACTGATACAATATATTGCAAAGCCACACTCTATTTTGCTTCATTCTGAACTATATACTGCGTATATTCTTCAGTCGCATTTTCGAGCTTCTTTTGTTTACATGCGTCTTGCCTCACTATGCACGACCGTGACTGTGGTTACATTTTCTATGACAGCCATCATAAAAAAAAACAACACAACGTTCTCGTTTTATTGTCGGCTCAGCTTAAAAAGCTTTATTGTTGTAATTTCAGGCATTTTTTTTCTGCTTGAATATGAACATTTTCCCCTTTGAAAGTACCATTTTCAATTCGATATAATGTTTTTACACCATCGAATATATCGTGACACACAATGACATTCCAGCATGAAATTTTTTTAAATAAATTCGAGTGTGTGGCATTCAAACCAACATATAAATTCCATGTCTTACAGATAATAAATACCTCGTGAAGGATTTTATTTCACTTATTGTACAATATACTTCTTTTTTTATTCCATTTTTGGAATTTATAAATGCATTTTTCATTCAGAAAAAAACTCGCTTTCATCTCTCTCTCTCTCTCTCTCTCTCTCTCTCTCTCTCTCTCTCTCTGTTGGATCCTTTGCATTCCATAAATGCATTAAAAATTGCTGTAAATTATGTTTGCTTGAATTCAATACGAAACACGCATTTCAAATAAAACTCACGTTTTAAACAAGCAAATGAAGTAATTTTTGTGCAATATTTCACTCTCGCTTTCGTTCAGGGTGGAAAAAAATGGAAAATAATAAAAAGAGAGAAAATTAATATGAAAACGAGGAAAAAAAAAAAGCATTTCATGTATAGGAAGATGGGAATCGTCTCGAAATGGCTTGAATTTCATTCAAATGTATTGTTTCACATTCATTTCGCATGTATTCTTCGGTTAAAATGCAAACAAATGTTTGACAATGTAATCGGATAATTCTCTCGTATTGAGAACAATTCTCAATCTTAAAATAAATAATGCGATATGTTGAATGTGATATGGCATTGTGAAAGCATAAAATCTTGTTATTATTCCCTCATAATAATAATGATTCGATGCATTATATCAATGTAATTACTGGATTATTCAATTATTTGAATGCATGTCGATTCGCTTACACTATGATGTGTGCATAAATGATGGTTGATTTTTCGATACATCTGAATCGTATTATCTTCAATATATTGAATTTATTCATTGATTTCATGATGAATTTTATTATGTAGATTTTTTTTCTCATTTACGCCACTTGCATATAAATTATTATTTATTGTTAATTTCCAATGATTCTCGTATATATTTATATTTTTTTTTTATCCATCATTTGCACAAGATAATTGTGTTTGAATTAACTGGAAATTTGCATTGAAAAAAAAAAAATGCATTCATTGAATGTGAATGTGATTGGCTCAATTTCAATTCAAACATGGGTCTTGGGTTATTCAATCGTTTTTTTTTTCCACATATGGTATCAGAGCATGAGAATGGTGACAGAAACAGCACCATAATACTTTTCAACTTTTTTCGGTTATCATTTCGGTTTTGAACGTTAAAATTCATTTTACCAGATTGCCTCATTTGACACAACTGACAGAAGAATAAAAAAAAAAAACTAGCAGTGGTAAACCATTGAAAAGCACCACAGATTTGTGTTGATCATTGCGATTTTTACTCTCTCTTTGTTTTTCAATGACAAATTGATTTATTTAATTCAGAGGTATTTTAATTCAATATAAAATGGAATTTTTGATTTCATATTCAATGCGATATAGTTGTTTTCATTGCATAGATCACGATGGGGTCACGATTCAATCATAAAATGTCTAAACATGGAATTTCTCACGTGCAATTTTACGTTGACTGGATAAACTGTTTATCGTTCATGTAGACTAAGCTATTTTCGCATTCTGCAGCCAGTAGTTCGGTAATTAAGCATTAATTGTTTATCAACAGAATGATTTTCATGGCATAAATTACGCTCGTATTACTGAATGGATTGACGATAAAACAGATATGGACGTATGAACGCAAGAGAGCTGAGAGAGAAGGGAGAGAGAAGGGTGAGTGGGGGAGAGAGAGAGTGAGAGAGAGAGGAGAAAGAAAGAAAGAGAGAGAGAGAGAGAGAGAAAAAGAGAGCGTGAGAGGAGAGAGAGAATGGAGGTGAGTAAGGAAAGGGACGAGAAAGAATGAAAGAGAAAGAAGGGGGACAAGAGAGAGAGAGAGAGAGAGAGAGAAATCTAAAAATAGAAACAGAACCAGACTTTATCTGAATATACAAACTGAAATGTAAACACATCAATGGTTGGCAGGATTTGGAATTGATGTGAGACAAACATAAACACGTCTTTCGTTTTTACAACATCATATTTTTCCGTAGTTTATTTTCTGAAACGACATCTAACTCATCTTTTTTCATTTTGATCGTTGTATTTCGTCCGTATAAGCCATTTTGCACGTCGAGTGATTCGATTACATTCGCGACATGTGACAGCAAAAGAGAAAGAAAAAATGAAAGAAAAAAAAACAGCGTTATGTGTCGCACGTCGTCCCACATATCACTGAATAGAATAGCAAAAGACAATCGTTACAATAGCAATGCTTGTAATTTCATGTTTTCTTCGCTTAGTGTTATTTACACTCAACATATTTTTCATTTGCCATTGCAAAATCCTCTCTCTCTCTCTCTCTCTGCATAACTCTACCATTCATATTTAGCTCACGTTGTGAGAAAACGAATTGAACGTTCTGAATGTGCACCTGACAACAGCATCAAATCGACTCAACTATTCGTTTTATTCAGTAATAGCAAGATGAACCAAAAAAAGCATCTCATTTTAATGGTCGAACATTGTTCTCTAATTTTCGCTTGCAAAATATATTTTATTTATTGTCGCAAAAAAAAACGCAATAAAATGCCGAGCAAAAGATTTTGACATGTGAATGGCCAGTGTTTTATTTGCCACGCTGAATCGATTCGGTTTGTTTCAACGCAATTGAATTTATTTCCCGGTTGAAAAACTCTTTCGACCCTTGCGATAGACAGGAAATTTTTATTTTATTACTGTTTCCGTAAATGGTACGATTTGCACAACATAAACGACCAAAAATGATCTTAATTCCACCTTTCTCTCCAAAACATTTTATGCCACACACTCAATTTACTACTATCAGAAACTGTTTTTCAACTCTTTTTCTCTCGTCCTTTCTCAGTCCTTTACTTTCTACTCCTTTTTTTCATTGCTCTCTCCCATTCTATCAACTTTTATTCACATCCAATGGGGAAAAATATGCGGGAATTCGCACACATTTATTATGTCGTTTGGTCAATGCTTTAACAGCTGACATTCGAACAAAAATAGATAGAAAGTGGGCGATAAAGGGAGAGAGCAAGGGAAAGCTGAATAAATAAATAATGGTCAGGAGAACGCATACGTTTTTTTTTTTTGGTCCATCCTCGCATTGAAAATATATACTGAGAAAAATGGTCTCGAAACGCTATGAATATGAAAATAAAAGGGTTCGCCGAATTCATATATGAAACTCCATTTCAAAAGCACCAAAATTAAAATACTTGATTAACATTCGGTTTTTTTTTTCTCGTTTTTTTCTCTGTACATTTCGGTTTTGGTTGCTAACGGAATGCTAGTTGTGAGTGGTGACTGCATTTGGCGTAATTCCGAATAAATATTAATATATGAAATGGTTTCAAAGTCAAGCAAATATCCCGAAAAATCATGCATTTTGAAGCAGAAAAACATTTTACCCAAGATATGTTATTCAAACTAAAAAAAAAAACAACAAAAATAACACGTCAAAAGTTTTCAGCTATAATTGAACATTTTCACATTGGTCGGTTGTCACCGCATTCCAGAATGGTCAGTATTTCATTTCAGACAAAATGCCAACCATATTTATTTTTTGAAAAGTCAGATTGGTTTTATCAAATTTAATTGCGAAAATGATCCCTTTTATTCAATGCACAATTCTGTTGAATGTGACTAACGAATTTGCATACTGGATTGAAATTGGACGTTTTAATTTGGATAAACACGCATTTAGCCCACATAAACCATCCTAATTCGATATATATATTCAATCCATCAACCATTGGATATGCATTATATAAATATTTTGGTGAAAGTTTGTCAGGTCGAAAAAGGCTCATTTTGAATTTCAAATCGAAAATAATAGCAATATAATTTGAATACAACAAATATGATGCTATTGAATACAGAGTAACTGGAAGCCTTGATTTCATTTTAAATAATTTTGCAGGATTCAATGAGACACACTGAATCTAATATTGAAATATTATTGAATAACTTTCACTTGAATTAATCAAAAAATATTCATTGATGCTTTCCGGCAAATTGATGAGATTTTCTCACTAATGGCTTTACTCTTTTGTGTTTGAAAACAACAATATTTGATTTAATGTATAATTGAGCCTGCTTTTATCAACATGTTTGCTTTTAAATATCAACAAAATCATTTAACGCTTCTGGCTAATATTTCAGTTTTTGTTGTTCACAATATTCTGAATGCAGTGAAATTTAATCAGAAAAGGTATTTTGAACTTCAAGTCAAGTAATGTTAATGCTCTTTCTATATCTAACTCTCTTTCTGTTTCTTTCCATCTTTCTCTCCATCATTCTCTCCCCTTTTGATCTCCCTCTCTATCCCTCAGCCCCTTCTCACTCTTTCTCTTTCTCTATCTTTCTCTTTCTCTCTCTCTTTCTCTCTCTCTCTCCCTCTCTTTCTCTGTCTTTCTCTCTCTCTTTCTCTCTTTCTCTGTCTTTCTCTGTCTTTCTCTGTCTTTCTCTCCCCTCCCTCTCTCTCCCCCTCCCTCTCTCTCCCCCTCCCTCTCTCTCCCCCTCCCTCTCTCTCGTTCTCTTTCTTTCTCTCTCTCTCGTTCTCTGTCACGGGCTTCACTTCGCTTACTCCATTAAGTTAAAGAGCTCAGTTCTCACGTTTCCAAACATTTTTTTTTTTAATATGAGATAAAATTGTGTTTGTCATAAAATACCGACAATTATTTCCGTTATGCGAATGCAAATGATATGGCACCTATTATTCAACAGATGGTACAAATGAAAGTGCATTTTATGAAGCTCACGTGCGAACCATCACTGTTACGAATACTAGTAAATTGTTTGTTATGTGATGCTATGCACTTTATAAAGAAAATTTCGTGAATATTTTCATTGTTAAATTAGAAATTAGCGTGAGTCGTTAACGTTGCTTCCATGTGAAGAGTTAGTTTTGTTTTTTTTCTGATATTTCAAATTACACATTTAAGAGCATCAAAAATGTGTTAACATTGTTTTAATCAGTTCAATTCTTTCGTTCATTTTCGACAAACGAAATAACTTGAAATGGTATATATTTCTTTTTATCTCTGACAAATGACGCTGAAGTTGATTTGAAAACTCAAAAAAAAAAAAAAAAAAAAAAAATAAAATGTCATCAATTATAAGTGAAACGCTGTAGAATTTTTTAATTAAATAGTAAATTAGGCTCGTAATAGACTGTTCGTAATGGAGAACAGAATCACTTAGCGCAAACTATCAAATGATACTTAAATGGAGAATGTTCTGTCATTTTAAATTGGTTAGAGACATTTTTTGGTGCCAGTTTTTTTTTTTATTTGTTTTTTCCAACATTCATTTCGGTTGGAATTTTACTATATACATATTTGCCCGTCAAATGAAAACAGCGAATGATTTGCAGAAAAGTTGAAAATAATCTGAAAATAAGAAGAAAAAAAGAGAGCCTGGCTTTTTGCAAGTTATTTGCCATTCATTTAGCTTTTTCTTTCATCTATTTGTCAGTTCACTTAGCTATATCTAAGTTTCATGAATTTCAACTGAAAGTTGTGCAAATGAAAGATTTATTTGCACGTTTTAGATTGCACATTCGATGTTCATAGAAGAAAAAGAACGAATTTCATTTTCAAAAATAAAAAAGGGCAAGCCGTTTTGAGTACTCTCCGAATTCGAATGTTCACGTGTTTCTTTTTTCTCGAATTTTGCTTTATGCAAAGTTCTTGTTAGTCCATTTGTTTGGTGTCATGTATTTTGAATCTTCTTTGTTCCTTTGGTTTGGAACAATTTTCAACAGCACCATTTGTTTTGTCGTGGATTTATAGTGAAAAGCGCATCCGATGACAATGATAATATCGTGAATGTACACTGAACGGAATGCGTCACTGCAAATGGCATCGAATGAAATGAACAAAACGCAAAAAAAAAAAACGAAGATTGTGCACAATTGTAGCAAATTTAACATGTTGTTTGCTAACTGAATGTGTAGAAATGACTAGTCTCTATCTTATTATCACTTTCGACCTCTTTTTCTCTATCTAGCTCTATCTCCCTCCTTCTCTTTTTCTTTTTCATTCTTCTATTCTCTCTCTACATATCTCTCCTCCTCTCTCCTCCTCTCTCTTCCTCTCTCTTCCTCTCTCTTCTCTCTCTCTCTCTTCCTCTCTCTTTTCCTCTCTTTTCCTCTCTCTCTTTCTTACTTTCGTTCCTCCTCTCTTTATCCCTAACCTTCTCTTTTTCTTTCTGTCGCGTCAAATATTATGCGCCACTTGGTAAAATGAAGAGTGACTTGCAATTGAATCAAAAAAGAATTTAATTAAATCTGACAAAAAAAAGCAGAGAAAATGTTTCGCTTGACATCGCTGCCACACTCAGAAAAGATTCGGTTTCAATACTTTGTCTTTTTGCATATTTGAAGTTGCATGAAAAAGTCAAATGGAATTTCTGACTACGTTTTTTTTTTTTCGTTTCTCAACACAATGTTTTCTACGCTCATTTCGATTGTTTTGAACGTTGTAACGTTGTTTGATATTCATAAAGTCTATAAAAAGTATAAAATTCAACGAGTACATTTAACTTGGGTGTCACACACTTCAAGTTTGTAATTTGTAGCAAGTTTAAGAGCAGAAATTACATGCAAATTTGGCTAAAATGGTATTTGCTATTTTTCAGTTAAAATTTCCAACCAGTTTATATTCATAACAAGAGCTGAAATTCTTTGTTTTCTATTTTTTTTTTTTTTTTTTTTTTTTTTTCAAAATATTGCAATGGGTCATTTAACATACTGGTATAGTATCTTGACTAAAATGACAACGACTACCCCCCCCCCCCTCCCCCACCACCACCATCGTGTTGTGTTAAGCAAGAGTTTTGAATGCGCTTCATAGCATGCGGTGAATAACGATAGAAATTCTCATTTAAAATGCACCCATTTTGTGAATACCACACGCCACACATTTTCGGACGGCAACCTTCACGTAAACACTCTCAGCATGGAAATGGCCATGCCCTCGAGAACAAAACAAAAGCACATTTAATTTGCATATTCATAATTTTTTAATTATATCATTGCTTCAATGTGTGTTCACGATCTCTTTTCTGCAATCGTCGTTTTTTTCAGCAAAATCGTCGGGCGAAAAAAAGATGTTGGTTTAATAGTAGAAAAAATACAATGAAAAAAAACAGGCAAATTGTGTTTATTTGCGCTCCAGCACTCAATTATGCAACATACAAAGATGCTAATGTTTTAAACATTAACATTCTAAAGCACATACCCAATGTCTTGTTTATAAAAAGCATACAAAATTCAACCGAAAAAAAAAATACACTCTTTTCGCTTTGCATGTATATATGTATACATTGTTTAAGAGCAAAAGAATGAAATTCATTAGCATGTTGTCACAAAAAAATATTAAAATGTGTAGAAAGTGAAAAGCTTCAAAAAAAAAAAAAAAAAAATCATAGAACAAAAAATTCACTATTCACTCGCTGTTTATTGTAGGAAAAGCTTGAAAAAAATGAAGCGAAAATACTTGAAAATTTGAAAAATGTAGATACATTTTAATTTTGCATGATTCATTGCCTTTTCATGATTTCCATATGTGAAAAGTGTGAAATGGGCTAGATCAGTGCGACGTGATTGTGACGGGTTGAATCTATGATTTAGAAAAACGACATATTAAATCAAAATAAAAATAAAAAATATTTGAACAGTTCCACGATCCACTCTATTCATGTCGGTTGGATTTTGTATTCTCTGTTTCACAATGGTTTTTTCCCATTCAGTGATGAGAACTAAAAATAAAACTCCCACGGAAACAAAGACTCTATCTGCACCATCTTTCTGGGCGGATCACATTTGCACAACATTATTACATTCTTTTTGAAACTTGCCACTTATATCATATCATATCACAAACACTGTATTTATTGCATAGAAAAACTTTCTATTAAAATTTATTTTCATTATTTTCCCATGGAAAATCCACAATTGTGCATTACGCTTGGCTTCATTACTTTGAATTTTAATTTGATTTATTTTCGCTGTTTTTTTTTTTTTTTTTTTAATCCCGTTTTGTTGCAAAAACAATTATTTTAAATAATACAAAAATAGATCGTTATAGATTCAAAGAGATTTGGTTTCAAAGATTATTTCAATGTAATTAGTAAAGCCAGTTTGAAAATATGATGCAGTTTTTCAACAAAACTAAATGTAATGAACAATGCTAAAAAATTGGAATAAATATGGATATTTTGGTGTTAGTTTTTTTTTTTTTTTTTTTTTTTTTATTTCGAATAAAATTCAAAAATAAATATTTTTTCCCATTTAAAAGAATTGCGATGAAAAAATATTCATTAAAAATGAAATTCACGTGCAAAATGTGATGTGGATCAATGTTGATGTTATGCATTAGTTTCGGCGCATTTTTCGCATAATCCAAAGATCTCGAGCGGCTGATTGATAAATTCACAACCAACTCTGTATGTATATGTGGTTTAATTCATTTGTTTCGGCCTTAATTTGAGGTCATTTTTTATAAAAGTATTTACGCTACTGAACATTATTTGTCAAAAACAACAACAAAAAAAAACAAAAAACAGGAACCTCTTATCTTTATTCTGTCAAATCGCAAATGAGACTTTGTCTCGACGGCTCATAGCCAATGCAAAAAAAAAAAAAGATAACCACAATTTCCATGCAGAACAAGTGCGGTCGAAATGCCGTGTCAATATCAAAAATTTCAAACGATGTCTGTGCTTCAAATATATTTTCAACATTCAGGGCGATGCAGTCATGATTGCGGCCATCACATCAACATAATTATAATGATAGCTTAAAATGTTTTGAAATGTGCGCAAAGTCACTAATAACCCAGCAAAGCGGCAGCAACAACAACAACGGTTGCCATTTGCACGACCGCTTTTACACATGAAAAAAAAATCACAAAATGAATAACAAATCTCAATTTTCAACATATATTTATCTGGATCTTACTCTCTCTCTCTCTTTCGATTTCAACATTTCTCTCTTCAACTCTCTCAATCTATCTATAATTCTTTCTCTCTCTCTCTCTCTCTCTCTCTCTCTCTCTCTCTCTCTCTCTCTCACTCACTCACAGTTTAGCTCCTTTTATTCATTTTGCTCTGCACTCCCGTTCCCAAAAAGAGTCACTTTCCATTCAAAAAGTTTTCAAACGAACGCACATTTGAAAATGACGGCACGTACAAATACAACTTTCTAACAAATGACTGCCATCATCACGAAATTTGTCTGAAGATTACCGAGCTGAAAATGGGCACACACACACACACACATACACACACTCACTCACTCACAACTCGATATGAAAAGAGTTGAATGCATACAAACGAAAAAGATGAAGAAAAAAAAAAGAATAAGTTTCAGATCATAATTTTTTGTTTGTCATCGTCATCATCGTTGTTGTTGTGAAGTGTACGATGCATATTGCTTGAACGACATAACGCGGATTTGCAATTACGCATTCAATTTATTTTGTGCGCATTTGCTTCAGTCAAAATGAGATGAGCAATGATGAAACTGTCATAAACGACAGAAATCATCATCTCATGAACATGCATACATATATATATATATGCGATGCGTTTATGTAGCTCAACAAAATTTCAAATGATTTTTTTATGCACGTTGGCAAACACATTTAATGTTTAATGCAAATTAGTGGCTTTAATGCCAACTGCTGGAATGTTCTCATTTGATAAAGAAGTGGGAAAAATATAAATTTAATGAGAGCTAGGAAAAAGTAATCTCATCAAAAAGCCACACAAAAGCCGATTTTGCAAAGTGGAAAAATGAAAGAAAAGAATAAATAATGAATAGAATTTGATTGTTATTGAATAAAATAGCATGGAAGCATACATTTCAATATGATTATATCATATTTTTTTCATTTTCACATTAAGTTATCACATGTGCATTGTACTTTTTTTTTTTTTTTTTTTGTTGAGCTACAAAGAGTTTTGGTATGAAATAAAAGTGGATATTTGCATGAATACGCGCTGAAATTAAGTATTATCAGTAAAATTCTTTCTCTCTCTCTCTCTCTCCCCTCTCTCTCTTTCTTTTCTCTATAAACTTTTTAATGTAGTTATTTATAGATATTTAATTTTATCCTCTTAACAACTACGTGAATGCAACACATACTCATTTGTTCATGTGAAAAATCTTTCTCTTTTTCACTTTATCTGCAGGTAGAAGATAGATACTTGAAAGCATTTTACTATCAATAATGAGATAAAACAATGCAATTACCATGCCACTTAATGGGATTTTCGTCTAGTTTTACAAGGTGTGCGAGAGATCATTGAACACTTTCCAGATAAGCTGTTATCATATCGTGAGTATTTCAAGTAAATTATTATAATAAAATCGATAAATGCAATCAATTTAATTGGGATCGGATGGTAAAATTGAATTTCACAACAGCCAATAAATTACCATAGCATCCGTCGTGTACTAACAGATATATAATTATGCATGAATTATTTGGCTTGAGCATGCAACAATTCAACAAAAACGTTTCAAAAGAATCTCAAGTTATGAATTTAAGCTACTTGTGAAATTGTGTAAGCAACACCGCATTGCAATCGATTGCTGTTTTGGCGCACATAATTTGATATTCCAGTTCTAGTGCGAAATACACATTTCCGGCAAATAAGCTATGTGCAATAATATGCCGTGCAATGTATAATATACAACGAATCAAGTGGATTTCAGTTTGAGCAACCAACATGAAAACAATTCAAGATAAATTTGAGTACATGAATTTCAACGATACGGATGTTACGTGACTCGTGTTATTGCGTCAAGAAAAGGGCGGCCGCATCACAAAATAACATATATACGCGAATTACCGAGGCAACAACATATCATTACCACAACCATGAGCTGAAAAGAGACAATAAAAGAGAGAGGTAGGAAGAGAGAGAGAGAGAGAGAAAGAGAGAGAAATAGAGAGAGAAAGAGAGAGAGAGTGAGAGAGAGTTAAATGTAAATTCGATAGCGATTTGTGAAAAGCGGAAACTTGTCACAAACACACTCCAAACACAAACACAAATACCAATTATTTAGTTAATTTCCACTTACCGAAAAAGACAAATGACACTCAAGTAATTCCGGATTCAACGGTGGCAACTGCAACTGAAAGAAAGTATAAAAAAAAGATTAACTTAAAAATATAAGTTACACAAGCACAATAGTTATTATTGGTGTTTTATGTTTTAGTTTGCAAAATGCATTTTATTTAAATAATAATCCAAAGCGACACCTTGTGCGGCGTGCTTTTGCTTTTCACCGGTGCGACGATAAAAAGCTGTAGTGCCAAGACTACAAAAAAAATAGCAAGAAGAAAAAAACACCAACTCAAACACTTTTGAATACACGAAGGAAATATTTTTTGTGTTTGTGTTGTGTTGAGGAGTTTGTCGTTTCAAAGGAAGTAAATGATAGAATAAGAGCTTTTTGCCATGAGCCATGAACCATACTATGCGTCAGAGAGAGAGAGAGAGAGAGAGAGAGAGAGAGAGAGAGAGAGAGAGAGAGAGAGAGAGAGAGAGAGAGAGAGAGAGAGAGAGAGGGAGAGAGAGAGAGAGCGAGAGAGAGAGAGAGTGAGTGAGTGAGAGAGAGAGAGAGAGAGAAGAAGAGAGCAGCGATGTATCGTGACAGTGTAAAACTTAGCACTGGCACGGGTAGCAACAGTGAAGCTCCTTCGTTCATTTCGTGTTTTTTATGAAGTGAAATATCAAAAGAAAATATTGAGTTGAACGTGAAAGAAGCTAGCATTTTGTACGCGAAAAAAAAAAACCAAAGATGGTAAATTTGAGCTGCATGACTCCTGTAATTATGACTTGTGTTTGTGTGGACGGGCATGGGTGACATGATGGTTGTTCTTTATTCTCTGTGTACCCCAAGAAAGAAAAGAAAAATATGCAAACGAACGCATCCAAAATTGATATGACACAGCAATTGTTGTTGGATTTGCCTTTTCATTCTTCCAACCGGAATTTATTTCGCACAACCAAACCAAAAAAAAAAAATCACAAAACAGCTATCTTCCTTTGCATGTAAGAGCACATAAAATATGAATGCAAATGGATGAATGGCACAATTATACGAAATGTTACGTTTCAGTCGCAATTTTAGTTTTTGGAATGCATTGGCCAGGCGCGTTTTACTCAAATTGTTTTTCACATTCATCCCAACGACATTTATATTAAATTGTAAGCAAAGCAATTTTTTGCGTTTTTTTTATTTTGTGAGCGAAAAATTGCATACATTTCCATTTTGGAATCGTTTTGAGCACCGTTTTGAGCATACATACTGTATTTGCAACTACCATAAATGCCCATTGAATAGAACAAAAACATTTGGAAAACGGAAAATAAAAGGAAAAAAAAAAATGAGAGTATGTGCGGCACACACCAAATGGGAGCGCACTTCATGTGAGTTTAAGTAAGAAAATATTCCATTGATATATTGTATTGTGATTTTGTGCGAAACAACAATGTGCTGCAATAAGCATATATATTTGCCGTTGACAGAAATTGTAGCTCCAAGAAAGCCAAATGAAAAACGAAAGAAAGAAACAAACAAACAAACAAATGAAAGCATTTTCACTAAAAATGCCAATATTTTGCCAGTTTTTCCATATTCCCATTTCTGTTTTGTCACCAAGTTTCCGTCATTTGATTTTCTTTTTTTTTTCACTCTCCTGTGTGTATGTGCCCTGAATTCCATTTCGATTCCAATTTAAATTTATCAACAAAATTATGATAATTTATTGCTTGAAATGGCGCGCCATCTGAGCATCAAACACACACACATCACCGTTTTCTCTTCCATTTTGCGAGAGTTTGTGTTTGTCTGAGTACCATTGCTTATTGCCTTTGAAATGATAAAAATCAGATCATGCGAAATTTATACAGACACAGTACAATAGCTACTATCATCGGAATAATGATATCACAACACGGTACACTCAACATCATGACAGATAAAAAGAGAAAGCCCAAAAAAGGAAGAAAAAAGAAAAAAAAAAAATATCGAGGATAAGCCACAAAGGAAAAACTAAGAGAACCAGCCCCAACATCAAAATCGATTCCCTCAAAAAAAAAAAAAAAAAACAAAAGCAACAACAACAAAGCAAACAATCAGCGAATATCGAGAAGCATAAATGCATTTATATGCGATAGGGCCTGTTGTTTCATTGTTGTTTCGCTTGGGGTGAATCAATCGCACAGAAAACCAAATAGAAGAAAAAAAGCATCGAAAAGGAATGCAGTACATTTTCAGTAATTTGTTATTTGGCTCTTGCCGTTTCTCTCTCATTCACTCCTCCTTTATCACTCTTTTCCACTGTGTCCTTCGGTTCAATTTTCCGCGGCAAACTCACACACATTCATAAAAACAGAAGACAATCATCATTATTATTTCTTTTTTTTTTTTCTCTTTTCTTCTCTTCGTTTTTTTTTTTCTCTCTATTTTCAGGGTTTTACATTGAGCTTATGTGTGTTGCTTGTTTGTTTGGATTTCGGTATTTATGTTGTGTTTTTGCCCCGGTGCGCTAATGTATGGACTTGGTAACATACAACTTCACAAATAACATTTATTTCAATTCTCAACGCGATGCGATGCGTGCGCTTTGGTATCAACGTATTTTTCATTTAATCGCCTAAGAGCTAATATGTTATTTCTTTTTTTTTTTTTTTTTTCTTTCGACGAAAGTTCAAAGCATGAGAAGGACAGTTGCGCGGTTGGTTGGTCGGTCAGACCAGCTAGTGTGCTTTGCTTTGATCAACATGTTTTCAACATGAGAATATTATTATTCCGTATTGCCAATAAATGAACACAATAACAAAAACAACAACAACAACAACAACGCAAACCACAATTTATGTGCTGCACGAACGTGAAAACCCAAGAAAATAGCCATAATATAAACAGAAAATCATATTTCTCGCTATGTTTCCCTTCCTTTCTCGTTCCCCCCCCCCCCCTCACTCTCTATGTCATTCGATTTCTCTTGAGAGATTTTTTCATGTTGCTATTATTATTGCTCCGACATGGAGCCTGTTTTTATCTCCATAATATTCTGTTGTCTTTTCTATGTTGAATTCAAATGTTGAACGATGTGTTTTGGCTAGTGTATTGGTATGTATCAAGTATCTATGCCCCGCACATACACAATGGATACATTTGATAAACGATATGGAGAGAATGATTCAACGATGACTTCTGCTTGTGCACATTCATTGTTTTCCTAACAACGCCACTCGTAACAACGAACCAATTATTATTCTTTTCTTCTTTTTTTTTTTGTTCAGTTGTGATTGAGCACTTTTTTGCCCGTCCAACCAAACGACCAAATCGATATTGAAATGATTTGCCGGTAAGCATCTTTGGCAGGTGCTCATTTTGCTACAAACACAAACACACACAGGAAAAATTATTAGCGGTAATGGTTTTATTTCTATGCTTGTGCAAAGAAACAAAATGACAATTGAAATAGAAGAACAACAATGGATAATGATTTGAATGGCTTTGACAAAATGGATGACTGAAACTGTCAAACGCACAATCAATGCATCAATTCAAGTTATTCAACGCAATTATGTCATTATTTTACTTCACTTAAACAACACCCGATTCTAATTAGGTTGAACGTATAATGAACATACTATTACAATGACAGAGCTTACCTTTCATTGTTTTTGTGTGGGAAACTCGGAACTCGGCTAATGAGACCAGGCCCAGCGATAATTCATGTGAAACAAAAACATGTGCTCAAGATAATAATATTGTTGCCTTGGTGCCTTGCGACAACTCCAAAAATTTCAATATTAAATAAAAGTTTTTTATGTAAAGTTTTCATGTGACAGTCAAGCGAAAAAACGAAATACGAACGTTGAGCTTACTTAATGATAACGATTTAATCAAGTGATTTTATGAACACACTTTTGATGCAACTTGTTCGGTCTATGCACTTAGAGACCAATGCAGTATCTTTTCATTCTTATTCCCAACTGCATTTTGTTTTCTAAGGAGCATTGTTGCCTTTTATTAAATGTAAAACTTTTATGCACTGCATTGCTTGGAAGGTTTACCACTTATCTTGAGCTTTTTATTTCTCTTATTTTGTCTATTTCATTCACCCACCCACTTTTTTTCCTTGTCTGTTCAAAGCACTATCTTTCATTCTCTCTCTCTCTCTCTCTCTCTCTCTCTCTTTCTCTCTCTTATCTTTCTCTTTCTCTCTTTCTAAATAAAGATTTCTCTTTCCCTTTCTGTTTCCCTTTATTTTTCTTTTTATCTTGGCTTTACTTTTCCTTTCTTTTTATCTTTTTCCATTTCTCTCTCTCTCCCTCTCTCTCTCTCTCTCTCTCTCTCTCTCTCTCTCTCTCTCTCTTTCTCTCTTTCTCTTTCTCTCTCTCACTCTCTCTTTCTTTCTTTCTTTATCACGCTTTCTTTGTATTTTGATTTATTGTGTTGGAAAAGTTTTGCGGTATGATGGGAATTTTTCGCATTTAATTCCGACTTGTGTAGCATAAGTGCTGGAAGAAGAAGAAATGCAACTTTAACAAACCATACCACTGATTTAAAAAAAAATGCAGTAAATGCAACCGAACAAATTTCTATTGAATAACTGCAACTAGCCGCAGGTGGGATGAATGTATGTGTTGAAAAATATCGTTAACATTAAATGCACTTGAATGAAAAGAACTGAATTGAACGTGCTAAGCATTGTGTTTTCTTTCATGTTGTCCATTCATTGGTAAATTTTAGTTTAGTACGACTTGTATTCTTTTCATCTGTTTTTCGGAAACGTCGAATAAAAAAAAACACGCTCGATTCAACCACGATGTTTCTCTTTTTTTTTTTCCTGAAGTAAAACAGATAATTCAACAAAGTTTGGAAAATTATATTACATCTGAGAATAAACAACTCTCTTTCCCACTTTCTGCCATTGTTTCATTTCATTTCTACAAAATACGGTCATTAAAACAAACGAACCGAACATTTTTACAACGAAAAGTCTCAATAGTTGTTGAACATAAAAATGAATACGTGCTCTGCCGTTGATTTCAATTGTAATAAAAATAGCAGACACTTTTCAATCGGCAAGACGGTAGAATTCGTTTCACCCAATACACTACATTTTTTCGTGTATATTTTTTTTCTTCTCCTGAATGGAAGGAATGTGCCAAGTTCTTCTTTTTTTTTTTTTTTTTTTGTCAAAATGTGTGTGATGCGCACAAAAAGTCTATTTCCACTGATAAATTTATCAATGGCATAATTTTAACATTTTATCGCAATTGCTTAAGCTCTCCCACATTGTATTCTTTTTCTTTATTTTTGTTTTGTTCTCACTGTATGTATCTACTATCACAATATTACTGTATGAAATCACAGAAGGAGGTAAAATTAAAATTGAAAAAGGAAAAAAAAAAATATTTTCATCGTAGACTTCTTTTTCATACATTTTATTGCTATGGTCGCTGTTTTCTGGTCGTTTTTATCGCATTCAGTTGATCAGGCAGACACATTTTCAATAGAAACAAGGCGTCAGTGGAAAGGGGAAGATACTTTCTCTTTTCCACTATAATTCTCGAACGGAGTGAGAATTCGAAGAAATGTGTAAGGGTGAGAAAGAGAAGGATAGAATAAGAAATAAAGTGTGTGCGATAGAAATAGAGAGAATGGAAGAAAGAAAAGAAGAGACACAGAGAGAAACTTGTCCGCACAATTCTGTTGATCTTCGCAAATTCCATGCGAATAGTCTTGTTACAAATCGAAATAAATTGACGGAAAAAAAGAACAACTTCCGAGATTCCTTAATAGCCACCAGATCGGAAACAATGTCATCGTCTCATGACATAGCCAACAAACGATAATATCGAAACGATGGCAAAAAAATTGCACCAACAAGGAAATTGGACGCAATAAATTCGAAAACAATTTTATTTGTCACAAACGAAATAATAATTTTTTTTTTTTTTTTTTTTTTTCTCTCGGTCTATTTGAAACGATTTTTTCGCTTTTCGGTCGTCTTTGAGTTACACACAATTTATGACTTATTGAACTTTGATATGAATTGGTACGATGTGAAACCTTTGCCAATTGAAACAAAAATAAATTTAAGTTGACAACGAATGTGGAAAAAGCGACAACCATTTGGAATGGATGGCGCATAATTTCCATATAAATGTATATATTCGGTTCGGATTGTGTGGTGCTGATTGTGACATTCCGCTAATAATTTAATGTGACCCGAAATCAGTGCAACCGCATAACATACATTCATCATCATCGCTCTCCCTCTTCATCTCCCCTGTTCTCTTTTCTCGTCCTCTCCATCTCCCTTTCTCTTTACCTTACCTTCTCTATCTCGCCGTCTCTCCCTCTCCCTCTCTCTCTCTTTCTCTTTCTCTATCTCTCTCTCTCTCTCTCTCTCTCTCTCTCTCTCTCTCTCTCTCTCTCTCTGTGCCTCCGTCACTTTCTCTCTCTGTTTTTCACCCACTCTCTAACAACAAAACTATTTCGATTCCATGAAATCGCCCGTATGCTATTACACTATCACGCTGCCATATAATCACGCGCTTGGAATTATAGTCGAAAAATAATCCAAAACTTCGTTTTCCACTCACAGCTTCCTACATTTTCATTAAAAACCGTAAATTACTTTCTGGATTTGGAATGAATATGTTGATGCAGGCAACCAAAGCAAAGAACTATTATTTCATAGACACATGGTATGGTGAGATGCGCTACAGAAACCCGTCGCAAAATATAAAATAATATTTTCATATCACGTTCAATTATTACTTATATTCGTAATAAAATTTTGACTGTATATTCATGATGCGTATAAATATGACTATATTTGGTTGACTTTATTGAAGCGGGTACAGATTGAAATGAGAGCAAACATAAAGAAATATGCACTCTAGTGTTTTACGTTAGTTTTCATCTATTTAAATTTCTTATTGTTAAATCTAAGGTTTTAAACTAACGTAAAACAATTAAGATGAAGCATGAGATTCAAGCTACTTTAGTTTGACACTTAACAATGATAAACCACTCATTTATGAGTTTTAAAGCAAATAATGATGGTAATCTAAAACTCTGGTTCATGGTAAATTTTTGGTATAATAATTGAAAGTTTTCATTGCACCAGTTTTTTTTTAAGAAAAATAATTACGAGCAGTAAATCAGGCTGCCAATTTATAAACACAGCAAAATTCCAATATTTAAAGAGATTTGCAAAAGTTTTCTATGGTAGTAGAATGTATGTCAGGTAAAAAAGTACTCAATATTTACTTTTCCATTGAGCATTGAATTGTTAGTTCTCGAGAGATTTTCATGCTTCACAAAATCGCTAAGATTTTGTAAACTAAAAAACAAAGTTACCAACTCTTGGGCAATACATTTTCTATTCATAGAAGTATAAATACCAAGATTTCAATATTTGCAATTTCAATAGAATTTACAAATTCATAATGAACTAACTGAAACTTTGTTCTCACTATAACTTCACGAACATATACTGTCAGCTGACAATCTTATAAAATTGCAAATAATTTAGAAGAAATATTCAATCTTTTCCTTGAATGAATTTTTTTACGATGTCTTTTTTTTTTTGATGCATCTTTTTTGTTGCTTCTTTTATTCGGTAATTATAATGTCGTGAGATTTAATAACCGATTTTGTAAAGTCAACTATCAAAGACCAACGATGATCGTTTCGAAATTAGTAGTAATGAAAATTTTGGTTCCGAAATCATGTCATATTGTAAAATGTGAATGAAAGTTGTAACAAATTGGAGCATATATGGTTGAATTATCAAAATACATTCCGTACAACGAGTTTAAATATTTCAATAACTTTTCCCTAGGTAATTTTGAAATTTAGTAAATGGTTGAACTGTTGGAATTATATTTCACTTAAAAATCTGCATGAATTCACAATATGCAAGCTTCAAGTTCATCTCTACACGTCAAATTCAATTTAAATTTTAATTGAATTTCACAAATATGCGAGAAAGAAAAGAAAATATCTAGTGAGATTTTCGTTAGAAAATTTATTCGCTATTTTGTTGCCGGTTCGTTAAAATAGATTTAATAAGTTGGCTTTTCAACAAAAGGAAAATTTACCTAAACACTGTTAACGTTGGCATTTTTGGTTTCATTTTTTTTTTTTTTGTTTTTTTTTTTTTGTTTTTCATCAATTTATGGGCAAACTGTGCAAGATCACTAGCGTAAATTTTTGAACAAAGTACGTGCATTTTATTGTTGAAAAGTTCAGTGAATTGAATGCAGTGAACAGTATTTTCACTTAACACACAAGCCGCGTTGGATGGAAAAAAATTGGGGCATAAAAAGGGCACGATACGATGGAAGGCAGCATGTGTCTGGAAGCCAAAGTATGGCCAACTGATCAAAACGGCTAAAATCAACTTAAAATTTTATATAAATTGCTGTTTCATGCGGTACACCGATAGATACGCTGCTCTGGCGATGCGATAATCAAATGCAGTAATAACATTGAGCAGATTGTGTACGTGCAACGATAACTTAATACTGAATTGGCTCTTATATTATGGGCGCACATTTTCTATATTATTATTTTCATTTATTCTGTGGTTTTGGTCATACACACGTTCATTACGCATATATGGCACATTCGAGATAAATTTGTCTGTGAATACGCGACACATATAACACATTGGTGTGCATGGATTAAATCCAGGCTCTTGGCTCTGAATTGAATAGATTTCATTATGATCTATGTCATACATTGAAAATTCATACTCAAAATCATATGCATTTCATTCGCATTGTTCAAGTTATTTTGCACAATTCAACATTAAATTAGTAACGATTTTTTGCTCTATTTTCAATCAATTTGAAATTTTAGTTTAAAATGTTTCATTTTCGAAAATGATTTAATGCAAACTAAAAAATTTACAATTTCAATAGATTTTCAGTTGAATTCAACGGATTGTTGCGCATCGTTCATCATATAATGTTATGAAAACAAGCAAATTGAGATTATTAATGAGTTTTGTGCCATTCAGTGAAATTGCACCGTTTCGGTAACACCAGACCCATCGAATCAGCAAACAACCGACATATATCTTCAATGAGAAATATGGAATTAAATAATTTCATTATAAATTGTGCATCATTTAAATTATCGCATTTTCCACTTAACCGTTGTTGCTCTCCATCTCATTTGGGAATCAATGACTCTTAACCACTATGCAAATTGTGTTCATATGATCCATCTCACAATCTCAACCATGAATAAATACCAAAATGTGGATGCAACGATGTGTGTGTGTGTGTGTGTGTGTGAGTGAACAAGTTGAATATTCCAATTTTGCAATTGACTTTTGCGAATGAACATTTAAAATGCATTTTTAATCGATGGGGTCGCATATGATTTCAACACAATCCCAATATGATTCCGATTCGATTTTCTATTCGAAATTCTGACACATAAATACTGAAGTGTTATCTTCAATCAAGATATTCAAATTGAAGCATTATAAGTGATATTCTTGTTTAATTAGGCGCATTCAGGCGCATAATTTGATCGTATGCGATGTAGTCTCTATTTTGATACACACTTAATGGGAGAAAAAATTCTATCGAAAAAAGTTCAATCAAAAAGAATTTTCACAATCGTTTTTCAGGTAAATTCAAATTGAGAATGGTTCGAAATAATTAAATTTTTCATCAATATCATTGATATTGGCATGTATTATATTTGGAACAATGGCAAAATAATCCATAGCACAAAGAGGCTCCATTTTCAAATGGATTTCTCATGGGGCGATTTATGAAATGTGAACTACCACCGCATTGTTTTTCATCGAATGTTTTCCGGGCATTTTTGTTATATGCTTGCAATCCGATTTCAAAAAGGTCATAATATATTATACCTGCCACGCCACGTTGGTATGCGACACTATCCAGGTGGATTATTGCATTCAAAAACTAATTTCATGTTGACTTTTGCTGAATTCGTTGATTTGTGTAGCAGCGAATATCTATGGCGATGTAAATTTCGATGAAAATTGAAATCTGCAAAAAATGCACATACGATATTTGTATTGGTATTCATTGGATTGCTTGAAATTGGCACACAATCTCTATGATTACACTTGGCACATCCATGTCAGCATGCAATTAATTCGTCAAACGACTGTGTTGATGATTAAAGTATGTCATTTGTTTATTCTATATATTCCAATGAGGATGAGAATCAATTGTTATCTCAAAGCATCGTTATTGAATTTTCAGTGAGAGTAAGACACACACATACACATACAAAGAAAGAAAGAAAAAAGAGAGAGAGAGAGAGAGAGGCAAGGAGAGGAAGGCAGAAAGAGAGATTGAGATAGAGTGAAAGAGAGTGAGAGAAAACACTGAAAAAGCGTAAAGGTGCCAATCAAAAGCACACAAAAACACCATTCTCCAAATGAAAATTCTCGTTTCATAGATTTATGAAGTTTTTTATTTGCTCGATTCTAGTCGAAACTCTGTACAGCTAAGGCCTTATACCGAAAGTAGCAAACTACGCATTGTAGTTAACTGCAATGGAATTCCGTGTCAGAAATTCCAATTGAAGCCAAAGTTTGAATATGGATAAATTGTGGCTACCATATTCTCTTGGTGAAAATCGAAAACGCACAAAGTTGAAGGAATCTTAATGCTTGGCTGTCGAGTGTCAATGTAGATTAGCTGACAAAAACAATTGCTAAAAATGATGTGATAATAAGGTACTTTTAACTAAAAGCTGTCTTCGTTGGGTTTTTCAATCGATGGTATACTTAAATTTTGTCTAGGTGAATTCACTTTGATTCACATGGGAAACCTTTTAAAGGATTATCGATAGCGAAGCGAAAGAATGTTCTTTTTCTTAAGTTTATAATATTAAGTTTTCGCTGCTCTAATTTTTTGAGTTTTCAATTGGAACTTTTTGATGTTAAAACAATGCAATGTGCTGTGTCTGTGTATTGTCATGCAGCGTTTATGTTTTTATTAATTTGATTTTAAAACGATCTTTGTGCGTTTTTTCTCTTTTTCTTATTCATTGAAAAGTTTTTCGATTTCATCACAAAGCTAGAATTTCACCCACGAAAAGTTAGTCATCTGACAGTAAAATAATCTAAAAGTAAATAATCTTTGTGGCTTGTGTGCATAAATGAAGACAGACGCTTGAAAAGCCCATAAAAATGTTGATGAATGATGGTATTTATGTCGTTCCAAAAATAGATTTAAAGAGTTTGATTTTTAGTTTCTTTCGGTAGAAATTGCCTCTTCTTGATGTCTGTTAATGACTTGCCAATTCAATGGCTATACTTTGTAAAACATACAACATGATAGACAAAGATATTGAAATAGTCAGAGAGAGAGAGAAAGAGAGAGAGAGAGAGAGAGAGAGAGAGAGAGAGAGAGAGAGAGAGAGAGAGAGAGAGAGAGAGAGAGAGAGAGAGAGAGAGAGAGAGAAAGAGAGAGAGAGAGAAAGAGAGAGAGAGAGAAAGAGAGAGAGAGAGAAAGAGAGAGAGAGAGAAAGAGAGAGAGAGAGAGAGATTGAGTCAGAGTGCAGCATAGGGAAAAAAGAGTGATGCCAGTGCTGAAAGTTTCATTGGTTGAAATTCAGATAAGAAAAACTTATCCGAATCAGTTTTCTTCCCTTTTTGTTGTATCAACCGAACAACTTTCTAATTCCAGACATCAAAAACCTGAGAGACGAAAAGTGTTTTAAATCTTATTTTCTTATCGCCTTTTTGACATTCAATGTTGACTTATCTCCTTAGTTATTTATTTATTTTTCTGTTGAATTGCGAAAAACTCACATGATCCATTCGTGTACCTAATAGATCAACGAACTTTTGTTACACTGGCATAACTTTTGTGCCAAGCTGACTGATTTTTCACTTCTTTCATTCTTTCGTTACCAAATTTATACTTTTTAAAATTTGTTTTTCTATGATGTGCAATTTTTTTTTTTTCTCTCTTAAAGTGTGAAAATACATGGTACAAATCTGTACTTTTGCTTCTGAAAAACTTTGTTAAAACGGACTAGAACATGAATCAATTGCAAAACAGCGAAAACTAGAATAAAATAAAAAAAAAGAAAAAAAAAAATACCAACAAGAGGAAACACAGAGAAAGTTTTGCGCCAAACGAAATCATTCCAATCAATAATTGACAATGCACTGAGCATCACGATACAAACTTAATTGTGGTTTTACAAGTAGATCGTCGCTTAGAAAACATCCAACCAAAGCAACTAACCGCTTATAAATCGATTTCAAAATGCACAAGCTGATTAGAGCTAGAAACTATTTATGATGACAGAAGTTTTCCATTTGCATATAATTTGTGATGTGATTGAATTGAAATTGGTACAACTTTGTGATCACAAAACTTAAATCGTTTACGAACCAGAAAATGTCATAGGCATGCGTCGTTCATTTGTGATGATAAAAAAAATATACGTTGCAGTTCCATCTGGCAAAGTTTATTTTAACGAACAAAACGGAGCGAAGGGATTCAATGAGCGATAAAGGGAAGTAAAGTGAATGAAAGGGAATTGAAATATGTCATCAAAAGTTAAATTTTGTGTCGATACATGCGCTATACTTTGAAATGCGAATGAATGATGATGATTGTATTTATCAAAACTTTATGCATTCTTTACATTCCATTTTTACTTCGCTTGTCTTTTTTTTTTTCTTTTTATTTTTCCCTTGATGTCTATCTGTCTGCTGTGTCTTTGATTTCACTTTTTTAACATTTTCTTTTGCACAGTCATTGTCTTGCGTCTTGTGTCTTTATTTGTGATCTTTTGCGTTTATTTCACCATTTCTCTTACTCACATTTTTATGGCCATCATTCAATTGTACTTAAAACGTGTACGTGTTTATTCTTTATGTGCTTTTACGTTACAATGATTGCTGTTCGTTTGTAAACTTCACAATGACTGAATGAAACTCATTTTCAGAGTGACATGAAAAAAGGAGACCGAAAAAAATGCAAAGAAAAAAAAACCTTTCGTGCAAAAAATATTCTCATTGTTATTCGTAATGATTTTCTTGTATTTCAAACTTTAGCACTTTGTTTATGCTAGACACATCAAATCAACGTACTCACTTTTCACGCTAGATACACTACAAAAGCCCCATAATTGCTTCTGATGATGCATTCTGATGGAAATAGACTTGCGGAACATATTCTTTATGCTTTCGAAATAGTTTGAAATAAAATAAACTTTGCTAAGAAAAAAGAAAAAAAAAAAAAAATATTTCTCGCTTCTAATGCATAGAGAGCTCTTTCTACTAGTTCATTATATTCCTTTCTATTAGATTGTTTCTACTAGTTCATTTGTACTCGTTCAACTCTTGTACAATATATATTTCAATAACTTAAGAGATTTCATTCTAATTCAGTTTATTCATATTTTTTTTCCACGGGAAAACCTTTCTTTTGCGTTGCGTTATGTTATTTGATATTAAAAATTATCATTATTAAGTCAACTGGCAATTGGTATTTTTTATTTAATTGATACATTTCTTGAAAAGCAATTAAAAGTTTCTTTTTTCACATTTCTGGTAAACAATTTCAAATTATTCTAACTTTTGCTTGATTGATTTAAAAGAATAATTGTATTCTGATTTAAAAATTAAACGATTTGCTGATCACGTTTCAATGGATTATTTTCGAATTTCACAACTGTTTTCAGCCGGTAAATTTCGTTTTGTTTTTAATATTACAACTGTGGATATCGGGAAAATGCAATAGATGGGTCAATTTTTCTTAAGCGGCTAATAGAGGTGTCACTGATTTTTCTTTTTAGGAATAAATTAAACACATAGATGGCGAATATTGGAAATTATATAGAACGTACGACAATAAAAACATAGAAAATTTGATTCTGCGCCCCCTAGATATTTTAATTTGATTCTAAAACTACTAGGGGTTTTGAACTCGAACAAATACAACATTTCTTTTCGAATTATTACTGATGCATCGATTCAATCAAATATCCAGCGAATTTGCGAATAATCTACGTATTAATACGAATAATTACTCAGATCGTAACTCAAGAAGATTGTGCTCTTGTCACATCTTTCATTCTCTTTTCATTCTTCATTGATGCATACACACGTTGTTGTTTTTGTAATTCGTTCCTGTTTTGTGTATCTTGGATTATATATTGACAAAATTTGCGAATTTTCTGCAAATATTTCACTTTGAAACGAATTTCAAACCTTTCCACTGAATTGCATATACAAATATATGAAAAATTGTTCATTCGCAAATAGTTCCATTCCCCTAGTAAAACTATAACTTAATGATTTTTCATCTATCTATTAGATAGTATCTAATGTCCTAAGTATTTTCGACACACGTATTGAACAATTTTAAAAATTATTTCAATTTCAATTATACGAAATATTTGAGAGTTATACAATTCTACATGTTAGTCATTAAAACGATGACAAGCTAATTATTAAGTGTAATTGACCTTAGAGTTGAATGTTTTTTTAATGTATGACAGAATACCGTTCCAAAAGTGTTTTTTTTTTTTTTTTTTTTTTTAATTTATATTTTCCTGTGAGTGTTTTTTTAATTGACCAATTTTTGATTTTCATGTTATAATTATACATCTTGTTATGTTCTAATTTGTGAATGTAATGAATAACAATTCTACTAGGGGGAAACATGTCTCACGAGTGCGTCCAATTTCTTGCGAGTTTTTGCGAGTTCGTTGTTGGTATATTTAGTTTGATTTTGAGCGAATGATAGACTGACAATTGACAACTGACTCTCGCGCCTATTTGCATGCAAAGTTGAACTCGGACTCGTACGAGTTTGTACATGTTATTTAAATGGAGTTAAAAATTAAAATGCGAGTTCAATCATTTTGTGTAGATTTCTTACAAGTTCTGCATGGTTTTTGCTGGTTTTCGAGTAGTTAAATCCCCCTAGCAATTCTAACTCTAAACTTCCATATGAAAATTGTAATAAATTTTCATATATAAACAAAAATAGTGGCCATCAGGTGTTTGTTGAAATAAATCGTTTGTTTGGTGTAAGCAAATTTTTGAAACTTTACTTTTTTTTTTCTTTGAAAATGAATTTTAAAATACGAATCTGCTTTAAATTATTATTCACGATGTGGTTTTTATTTTCATTTAATAAGGGAATTTCCATTTACGCAGTAAGAAAAAAAATGATCATCGTATTTATATTTTCATGAAATAATAATATTAAATTGTCTTTTGTAGAAACATGAAATTGGATTTGAGCGTGTATTTTGCAATTTTCCATCCAATAGCAAAATGAGTTATTTACTATGTAATGTAAACTATATCAGTGATGGTCACATTAGTGTTGATGTTTGGGGAAATCTATCAGAACCAATTAATGATGTTTGGGTGCACGTTGTTTCATACAGATCAAACACGGCAAAAACATATCAAAAACTTGGAATTGATTTTTGGGGAAATATTTGTGATTGGTTAAATGGCAAATCTAAATCATTTGCAATGGATTGGTTACTTGGATTGGTTCGCCAATATACAAATATAAATCATCCATGTCCGTATGATGGAGTTTGGTTTATGAAAATAAAAAATATGTCAATAAATGATTTTTTATTCGAACCACTTTTTCCCATTGGACGATATCGTATTGATTTCAATGTTACTGAAAAACGAGATAATGTCATTTTCGATGGAAAAATTTGGTTCAATATTACAATTAAACACAATAAACAACGATTAAATCCATGATTACACAGTATGTTAGCAGAAGAGAGAGAGAGAAAGCATTTTATTTGAAATATTATAATCTAGTATGATGTCGACGAGGAACAAACTAAAATTTAACTAATTAGAAATCGTAAAATTTAAATACGTAATAGAATGAAAAATAAAAAATTAAATTCAAAATCAATGACATAAATCATTTTAATTTCGATGAATAATTTTTGCTTATGTTCAAGTCAATAAACATTTGGGTTTCGACATTCAAATTTTGAGTAAACATCAAATATAATTAAACTAATTTGAGTTTAAATAATGCTAATTGCTGGAAAAATAGAGAAATCAAACAAATCTAAACAATCATTTGATTTAAATCACAAATGATAATTTCATTGCAGAAGTATTTCGTTAAATTTGTCCATATAAAACCCATATTGTTGCTATTCTACTGTTTGTAGATAAATATTTCGAAAAATATCATTCAAAACTTAAATTTTACAAGAATTGGTTTTGTGCATTCATTTTTTTATTCTATTCTTAATATTTGACATTCTTCGAAATGATAATTATGGAATATTTCATTGAACATTTCAATTGAATTTCAAACATTTGTATTGAATTTGGTTTTTGTATAGAATTTCAACAATGTAAACATAAAATAAACTTAGTAAACTTACGAAACATATTTCGGTGCCGTTGGATGTATGACATACTTTCTATGTATTCCGGATCCAATAACTGAAGAAACTACCGTTTTTCGTTCTTTTGCCAATATGTTATACTTACTATGTAAAGTTGTGATTGGAAATGATGGCAAAATTCACAAAAAATCAAAGTAAATTAGAACAATCTCATGACTTTTATTATGTCAAATTGATTTTGCATTAATTTTGATTTATTCATATTCAGTGTATGTTTGTTTATCTACTAGAAATTATTACAATTTTTGTTTAATTCAAAACAATTCAACATCTTATTTTTCTTTTTACTTCACGCACATTTTAACAATTGATTCAAATCTGGTTATAGATTTTTTACATGTGTAAAAACAATCATTTTAATGTGATATTGAATGAGTACTTTTATATGCATTTTGAAGGTGGTAAGAAACGGCTTAAAACTATTTGTAATTTTACGGCTTAGAATTAATCTTCATTGCTGAAATTGAAAATGCATTTTTCATCAAAACTGTTAACAGAAGATTTTGTTTGTTCTTGCGTTTATACTTTGAATTTTTAGAAGATGGTGGATCATTGCTGGACGCAGAGTCCCTGGCACCAACACTTGCGTTAGACGCTGGACGATTATTATTTATTAAAGTGACATTTTGTGCGTGAAAATGTTGCACTTGACGATCATGTCCAAACAAACGATTTGCTGTAGCGCTTGGCATTCGCATTTGGAAACGACCACTCACGTAGGTGATCCCTTTTTTCACTACCACATGACCCATCATTATCATTACTACATCTTTAACATCATCGCCAAGTGACTTTAGAAGTTTAGCTACATTAACTTTTCCAATTGCATTAAATTCAATTTCTACGTCACTAAAAAGAGAATAATAACATAATGAAGTGATTGTACTAAATGTTACAATAGAAAAACCATATCGAATTGACAAAGAAGATCTGTATTTTGATATATTTACATACTTGGACTCGCTTTTGGATGAGCCATTCGAAATATTCAACAATTCAACGTTTGTAGATTTTTCACTGAAAAAGACGATAAGAGTAGTTATAAGTATCTTATTCATTTCTAAATTAAATAGTTATATCACAAACGTATTTTAGTTGAAATTAGTATAAATTCTTACGATGAATTACTTTCCGACGAAGAATTCAGCTGATCTTTGACATTTTCTCCAATTTGTAATGTATTTGGATGACCAGATGGCCCAGGATGTTGATCCATATTTCGCTATAGCTTAAATCTAGCACAATTTTTACATTCAACGTGTTTAGTTTACACTCAATATTTCTTTTGATAGAGATATGCGACAGAGCTCAAATAAAATTCGTTTAATAATTTGCACCAATTGATTTCATTGATCTAGCGACCAATTCATTTTTGTTTTTAAAATGAAATCAATACAAAGTAGCACAATTTTATACGTTCACATTAGAGCTGTTCACGAACCGAACTCGGACAGTTCGAGTTCGATAATATTCCTATTTCGGATGTTCGTGTTCATTCGTGTTCGGTTCGAGTTGTTCGAGATAAAAACAATATTGTTCGAGTTCGTTCGTGTTCGATTAAATCTCAATTTCATTGACTTGCACGAGCAGGTTTTGTTAGAATATGAAGGGTTTTAATTCCATTTATCGGCCGATTGGTCTGCTGAGTTGATTTGTTCGGTCGTTCAAAGTTCAAATGAACGTTCAATTCAAACATCAATTGAACGACCGAACAAATCAACTCAGCAGATCAATCGGCCGTTAGATGGCGTTTGCTGTCAATTTTTGTACTTCTATTCATTCAACACATGTAACAAAGCCTGCTCGGACTTGCATTTTGTATGAACAACATAAAAGTATTATGCTCATTAACCAATGTGGCATTTGTTGTATGTTTTTACAAGAGGAGAGCTTTGATTCCAAGACACTGACACCTATACGATTTATCAATGTATACTGACTATACCAACGGAAACGGCAAAAAAAGATACGATTTGTCGTTTGCATTTCGTAATGGTGTATGTGCAATTCAGTGTATATATGATAGAGATCGTTTGCAATGTAACGTCGTAAGACTTATGCCGTCGTCATGCCCACGGCATGAAAATCCACTGTATGAACTTTCACAATTTTGTTTGATATTCATTTAAATTCACACCATACTCGTAGAGATGGCGTAAGAAACATGAATTTCTTTGCTAAAGCGACTTCGCATTAACGCTTTCTCATTAAATTGCTGCAATTTCTGGGATTATTTGCAGCAGTTGATATTGTTCACCCAGCTTCTAAAACACTGTTTATATTATAAACTTTATAATTGCTAAATCTCAAGATGTTGACTTTGGTGGTGGTACAACCAGTATTGTATTATTGGCTGGTGAAGTTAAAATATTTGGTGATGTGACCAAACGTTGGATTTTTTGTGTTGTGAAGCGTTTTTTGCTTTCATTTTGTGGCAATGGACTACGAACAAAATTCGAACACTTCAAGTTCCAATTTTGGTGTTCGTGTTCGTTCGTGTTCGTTTCGAGTTGTTCGAGATAAAGAAAATATTGTTCGAGTTCGTTCGTGTTCGATTAAATCTCGCTATTTCAATGCACTTCATTTTGATATTTCAATGACTAAAAAATAACTGCTCTATATACATATTATAATTTATAATCAACAAATATTGCGAATAAATGTGAATGAGTTTTTCATTCATAAGAACATTGTATATTTCTGGCATCGGATTATCTGGTTTCGTTCTACTTTCTCATCATAATTTCTCTATTGATTTAACGCGCGAAACCAAAATGATTGCATTTCTTTTTTATTTCATGTGTCATTTCGCTGTAACGCAATCTATATGTTTTCTGGCGACAAATCAAGTTAAATACACATGTTCCACTGACAATTTCGTATTTATTCAAAAAGCAAACGGTTCATCGTTATTTTCGTGCGTTAATTGGTCGTTTAATATTTGTGAATGCATGATAAACGGTGTGAAGTGATGCATCGTACTAAACAAGATATGATGTAACTAATTAACAAATACAACAATTCACACATACGCTGAACTATGACCAATCAAAAATCATCTAAATTCGCAATGAATGAATCGAATCAGATGCTCGAACAATAAACTGTTTTTTCTGCAGTTAATTCAAAAGTTGTAAAATGATAAAAAAAACCGGAAATATTTGTCAATTAAATTATAAATCGAGAGACAAAACTCATCATTTTTAGCTAATTGGTGTGAATGAAAAAAATCATTACCAAACACAACGGAAAATATTTACCGAGTGAGATAATAAAATTGTTGGTGACAAAGTCCTTTCATACCTACTATATTACCCCAAAAACCGAATTCAGTGACTGACAACTTGAGTAAAACAAAACTTATAAGACTAATTAATCAACGCTTTGAATGCGTGCGTTCACATTTATGACGTCGTTTTCTCTGCATCAGTGCATTTTGATATGAATAAAAACCAGCAAAATGTGTATTGGCCATTTGAATTGTGAAAATATTTGAATCAATTGTAGGAAACAACGATTAAATCCATGATTACACAGTATGTTAGCAGAAGAGAGAGAGAAAGCATTTTATTTGAAATATTATAATCTAGTATGATGTCGACGAAGAACAAACTAAAATTTAACTAATTAGAAATCGCAAAATTTAAATACGTAAAAGAATGAAAAAAAAAAAAATAAATTCAAAATCAATGACATAAATCATTTTAATTTCGATGAATAATTTTTGCTTATGTTCAAGTCAATAAACATTTGGGTTTCGACATTCAAATTTTGAGTAAACATCAAATATATTTAAACTAATTTGAGTTTAAATAATGCTAATTGCTGGAAAAATAGAGAAATCAAACAAATCTAAACGATCATTTGATTTAAATCACAAATGATAATTTCATTGCAGAAGTATTTCGTTAAATTTGTCCATATAAAACCCATATTGTTGCTATTCAACTGTTTGTAGATAAATATTTCGAAAAATATCATTCAAAACTTAAATTTTACAAGAATTGGTTTTGTGCATTCATTGTAATTTTTTTTATTCAAAAGTATAAGAAAATATTTGAAGCAAAATTTATAACTTTATTTATTTATTTTCTTTTGTAGAGAAATATTTATTGCTGACTATAGTTTACAAATCAATCAATAATTATAATTTGATATCTTAATAATTACAATGAGCCCTCATTTTCTACTTTACAATAAATCAAAGTATATCCAGTGTTTAACATCGCTTTTTATTTTGCTAATTCTGCCTTCTTCGTCCATCCGAAACACATTGACATTATGGTGTGCCAATTAATAATGGTGAACAAAGAAAGAAAAAGTCGATTTTTCAGTTTCAATTCTTTAAAAAACTAATGTGAGGGTTTTTTCTGCTTAAAATGTAAAGATCCAAGTATTTAAAGAAAAAAAAAATCTTTTTGTCCTTGAAAAACTCAATTAAAATATCATTTGTATTTTTTTCAGATTGCAACCGATAAAATAGGAGTATTGCGATGTAATGTGAGTATTTTGTTCAATTCATTTGAATTATCAAAATATTAAATAAACATTGTTCTCCATATGGCATATCTTTGAATAAATATATTATTATCGGTCAAATTTCACGATAATTTATTTTGACACGTCATGTTTTTTGTTTCACAAAATTGTATTAATGACAGTAATCAAAGTTTAATTGCAACAATTAAAAGTACATTTAATCTTAATTGAGTATATAAGTTTACATCAAGTCCATAATTCGATTGATTTTGCTGATGATGCATAACATCTAAACGAAAACTAAGAGTTTTTATTTATTTCATTTTTCAAAGAAGAGAAATGCAAAAAAAAAATCCTTTGTTCAGATGTCTTTATATAAATTGCTTTCCCTACCAGTTATAAAATAGATTTTTTTAAAGTCTGAATGACTAGTCTAGACTAGAAAGAAAAAATAATAATTGTCGATCAAAGATAAAAAAATGAAATTTTAATTATAGAAAAATGTCTAGATGAAACTACAAAACTCATCAACATATGCTTATTTTGCCACAAATAAATTCGATGCTATAAGAGAATCAGTAAATTTACCACAAAACATCTTGTTTAAAATTAAAACAGTTTCAAGCATTTTGCTTTTGTCATATATATATATATGACAATATATATAAGCATATCCGATGCTCGGGTGGAACTATTTTAGTGTAAGAATTTTTTTTTTTTTAGACATAACAAAGTATTTTCGAGGAAAAATTTGAACATTAATCACTGAAGCGCGCCACACCATTTCGATGATGTGCAGCGGTCATTCCACACCTCGTGCTGGTTCGCAATATGCGAATCGTAATGCACACCATTTATTGTGTGACTTACATTCGATTGTAATACGACAAGAATCACACACCATTTATCGTATAGTTAACGCCGACCCGAACGTTTTCATTTGAGCGACAACATACATAGTGTGCGCATCTCGTTTTAGTTTCGAATTCTTATGTTAATCACACAATAAATGATGTGCATTGCGATTCGAATATTGCGAACCAGCACGAGGTGTGGAATGACCGCTGCACATCATCGAAATGGTGTAGCGCGGTTCAGTGAGTAAAATTTATTTGTCATAATTCATTTTCGGTGATTAGAAATCTTCAGAAATATTGAAATATGATTTATCAATGCCAAAAATGAAAATTCATTTTTTTTTTTTTGCTATTTTGAATCTTAAACGATCACGGAAAAGTGTTTTGATAATATTGAGTGTTTTGTTTCGGTGAATTTCTTTCAAATTTTTGATATAAATTTAGTGTTCGATGAGATTCAATACAATGAAAATACGAAACATTTTAAAATTCAAAAATAATTTTTTTCACATTTTTTAAGAATTCTTACTTTTTATTAAAAAGTTTCTATTGAAAAATTCTGTGTCATTGGATAGAATAATATGTAAGTTACCACCAAATTCTATAATCTCAGCGATTTTCTGTAAAATAAAATACATACGATGCAATGTATTTTAAACAAATTTATATATAAATTTAACAAAGTCATTATGTGATATTTGCTTTCATACGGACATCTATTACAAAGTTCAATTCCGTAATTTATCAAAAATTCCCAATTGATTTGTGGAAAAATGCATGTGATTGGCTCTCTGGGAAATCAAAATCATTTCTTTTGGATTGGTCATTCGGGAAAGTTTTTCAATACACCAACATAAATCATTCATATCCCTTATGAAGTCGAAATTTTTGATAAATCTATAATACAACAAATGAAGGTTTCAAATGAACAATTTTTTTCAGCCGGTCGATTTTAGATTTCAAATTTCATGTTAACATGACGTTTGATGAAGTTTTACAAAAGAAATAGAATATTGTCATCTTTGAAAATAACTGTTTTAGTTTAAATAAATTAGATCAGAATGATTCGCTCTTTCTCTCTTTCTGTACGCAATTAAATTTGATTATTTTCTAAATATCACTTTAAAGTTGAATGGCGTGCGAAAAGAAGTAAAATGAAATTCACAATATTACTGTATTTGGTGTATTACATTTTTGCCAAATATCAAATTTGTCTATCAATGTAAGTTTTTTCCATTATAAAAAATAAATGTATGAAGTTAACAATTTCAACCAAAAAAATGGTTAAAAAAACGACATAATAAACAGAATTCTGTTATTCGATTTTACATCTGTTTTTTTTTTTTTTTTTTTTTTTAAACAGGAATTTTCATAAAAAATTATAATTAATGTGTTTGTTTCTACAACTTCTATTTGCACAATGTGTTCAATTTGGACTGAAACTTCTGAAAAAATGAGTTTAAATTGATCGAAAACCGTTTGCAGCTGTGATGGTTTTGAAACAATTTGAGTTTACATTCAACAAGTTTAACTAACTAAAAAAGTGCCATAAAATGAAAACATTTTTTTTTGTTGTTGCTTCTGTTGTAACGGTAATTATCGCTGTTAACATGGCAAGTTGTACTGAACATGATGGAGAAATCGCGAAAATCATCGAACCATTTTTCCAAAAAATCGAAATAAAACTCTCAGCATTGCAGCAACAATTAAATCGTATTGAAGAAATGGTATCAAAGCAAAATGGTGGCCAATTTAAGCGTATTAATAATGAGGATAAATCAGTTAGAGATGGAAAACGAAAGTACAATGCCTTTGAAAAATTCACTAGAGCACCGTTTTAATATTATTTTGAAAAATGAATAATTTTGATCGAAAAATATAATTGTGAACGAGATTATATAAATAAAGAGAAAACTTTTCTAAAAATAAATCTCCGTGAATGGTTTTAATAAATTTAAATTTACAAAAAATGAATGCACAACAATTTAAAAGCTCACCAAACACGAAACAATGTTGCGTGATAAACTTGCACTGGTCATAATTAAACATTCAGGGCACATTTAGTAAGCAATTAGTTCTGTTTTTCAGTTTTCCTAACAATAAATGTGCAAAATAAGGAGTTTTAATAGAAGATAGAATGAGTTAGAGCAAATAAATTTTGCACTGAATAACTAAGCAAACGATCTAAATTATGTGGTTAATTCCACATTTTCAACATGTATTAAATCCAATCCATATATTCTGCAAAATAACACTATTTATTGTGGTGGCAATGTCACGAAATTTAGGTGAAAGAGTAAAACATTTGACATCGTTCATGTTGCCTAGCACATTCAGACAAATATACGTTTGTACTGAGAATTCGGTTCAAATTCTATAGAGGATTAAAGCGTCTTTTTTGAAGTTAAGTCATGATACGACGTGTGTATGAGAAAGAAAAGGAATGATTTCAAGTGAATCTGAAAGATCGATTCGATTGGACAAAAAAAAAACATATATTGAAGTTAAGACGAAATCAGGTATATGAAGCAAGCTTATACGGGATTGTTAAACCTAAATCGAAAAAGAAAATAGAAAGATGATGAAAACGAAGACAGTTGTGTATTGAACATTTTATTTTGTGTGAGCATTGTGTGTGTGTGTGTGTGTGTGTGTGTGTGTGTGTGTGTGTGTGTGTGTGTGTGTGTGTGTGTGTGTGTGTGTGTGTGTGTGTGTGAAACATTCATGTGTCGTCAGTTTATTAAATTTTTTTCTGTTTTCATCTCAGTCGATGTTGCAATATAAACTGGCTTTTGATATTCGATGCTTGAAGCTTGTCACACACAAATAATATACACTTTGAATCTGTTATTAAATCGTTTTCGTCTATTGGCAGCACATGTGGTGGCAACAAACAGGCAATTGTCTGCCAACATCATTTTCGCACCATAATCCAAAATGTCGTATGCAAATCATTTGCTACAGCAAAATAAGCAAAATACCGTTCTGACACCCGTTCTGTGTTATTTGACTTGTTGGTATTTTTCTTTGGATTTGACGAGGCGACTGTGAAAGTGTAAACACTTGAAATAGTCGGCACATTTAAGGCGACATAAAAATAATATTAAATTTCCCCATTTCCAACCATAACGAATACAATTCAGCCTTCACATGTAATCGAAAGAAGGCGATTTTATTTTATTTTGAATGGATCAGAAAATTTCGGTTTCATGGATTGTGGTAACTATTTTTGTTTTATTATGGAGGCAAATCTTTTTGTTTTTCTTCGTTTACTTGAAGATAACGATGGCTGATGTTAGCAATACTGATAAAAATTGCATTTTTTGGGAACTGAATTTGTTTTAAGAAGTGTCACAATGTCAATCCATATTTACAATGGAAAAATTCCTTAGCAAATTGCAGAGTTGGACATTCATCACAATGAAAAACTTTTTCAAATTGACTACACAAACTGATGAATATTCCCAACTCGGTCAGCGTCAGTCTTGTTGTTATATAAATAGTAGTGGAGAAGGCTTGATAGAAAGGGGGAAAGTGGGAAGAGAGAGAGAGAGAGAGAGAGAGAGAGAGAGAGAGAGAGATTGAGAGAGAGAGAGATTGAGAGAGAGAGAGATTGAGAGAGAGAGAGATTGAGAGCGTGAGAGAGAGATTGAGAGCAGGAGAGAGAGATAGAGATAGAGATTCAGAGAGAGAGAGGGAGAGAGAGTTTTCATTAATTTTTACTTCAGCGTTTTTGCATATTTTCATTATACAGAGCATTTCAGTATACATAGCGAACAAAAGAGAGAGAGAGAGAGAGAGAGAAAGAGAGAAGGAAAGATAGAGAGATAGAAGAGAGAGAGAGAGAGAGAGAGTGAGATAGAAAAAAAAAGTGCAAAGAAAAAAGTACGCCTAATTGAATTATAACTTGGTTCGAAAATTTAATTTATTCGCCGCTGGTATTCTGTCACATCCGTTCGTATTTGAGGCAGACCCAGCACAACGCGATGACATTTATGGTTGGTCTAGTTTCTGGTGAAACATCCAACAAACAAGAGTCCAAAATGAGAATGCACAATGAATCCCCAAGCTCATTAAAATATGCGCACATTCAATTCGAAATGGATGCAAAATTATTCATCATATTTGAATGAAACAACGGACTGGTTTTTTTCTTCTACAATTTTCTCTCTGTCTTTTTCCCTCCTCTTCGTATCATGTTGTAATCAACGTAGCGAAACCGCATGTGGACGCTTGCATTAAAAGCGTAGTAACGGCAAAATGTACAAAACGCAAATGTCGCACTGAGAATCACACAGCCAGAAGTGTTGACAAAACGAAAAATGCAACAACTGAGCTGGCTTGAAACAAAACTCGGTCTAAATGCACTCAACTAAGATGAAAAGAGTTTAATAGAAAAAAATATTTGAAAGTGGCGAGATTTATAAAAGCAAATGGTTTCGAGGGCCAAAATGTATACAATTTTATGGTCCGGTTAAGTGCAACTCATAATTAAATTACTAAACCATATCTCAAGCTCAAAAAACTACGTACTCTAACCGTACTATTCCTCATGCATTTATTTTCTTCTCTTTCACAATATAATTACGTCAATTTTGCTATTCCATACGAAAAGAGAGAAAAAAAATGTGTTGTTGATGAAATATAAGATTTGTTCGTTGTATTTTCACATGATTTTTCCCCTTCAATGGAGCAAGACAAAGTTTTTTCTTTATTTGATTGCTCACTAGATTGAACGATATTTAACATAATGAAACTCAACTCAATTAAAAAGCTCTTGGCATATTATAAGCAATATGATCAAGCGAATTTTGTTTATGGCATTATATTACCGACTAATTTACAAAGTTTTTTCCATATTTTTGAACATAATTAAGTTGTTCGTCAATTTGAAAATTGAAGAAAAAAAAAAAATAAATCACCGAAATGTATCAACGAAAACCAACAAATCAATGAAAAGCAATAAATCATTGCCATTTTTATTTTATGAATCTATAAAGAGCTAAAAATTCCAAATTAAAATAAAACTCTCAATTTGTGCATATGCTAAAAGCATCAAACTCATAAATATTTTATGAGAAATTTCAATATTTTCTTGATGCAAAATACCATGAAAAATGAGATGTACAATTTGGAAATTATAGTATTACGCATTCAATAAGTTTGAGTTTAGGGTCAAAATATCAAAAAGTCTCACAAATTTTCGTATGTTCAATAACACTACTGGTTTATTTATCGTTGAAAATACAGTTTTTAAACTGTTCGCCCAAATATCGATAAGCATATCGGTTTGTGGTGTGATAATATTTGTTCCTAAAAAGCATAAATGAGATATCGAAATGGGAAATAGTTGAATATCATCATAGATTATTATTGAATAAGCAGTGGAAATGCAAAGTGACAATTATGTAACTGCAACAACTTTTCATAAAATTATTCAAAGATCAGGCTATACATGGAAAAGACCAAAACAACAAATAAAGTTTTTGCAACAAAAACTCAATTGTCATCGAGTAAAACTATTGAAGAAAATCGATACGGAAATAGCTTATGATGGAATATGAAACCATATTTATTGTTGTTTCACTTGCGGATAAAATGAAAGAAAAAAAGTAATTGAAACAAAAACACACACACACACACGAATGCAGTATAAACTTTTACCAAATTGACAACAAAAGACAAAAGAATCCGTTTTAAAGTTTTGCCATACGAAAATTTGAATTGCTTCGATGCGGACATTTGGCATTTTTTGTTTTGTTTATTTAGTTTTTTGCAACTAAGAGGAAAGATACGAAAAGCTGCTCAGAAAGAAGTTGAGAGCAGTTCAAAGAAACGATGAGAGCAGCTCAGATAGAAAACTAAAGATAAAATAAGAGGCGACCGAAAGGGCCAAAAGAGAATTTTGAAGAAAGAGTTCGAAGCAAGATCCAACTTTTTTTTTAAGTGGATTGAAATAACTAAACGCTCTCTAACAGCTTGCAAAATAATATAAAGTTAGACTCAAATTACTTCTATGCAAATGTTAAAAACACAACAAAACAAAACAAAAAATCGAGCTAAAAAGAATCCAAGTTTTTGAAATGCTCGACAAAATGTATTCTGCAAAATATGTTTACAGAATAGTTATCTTAGTTTTCTCATGAAAAAAAAAAAAAGTATTCTCTCTCGCCATATTCCGCGATGCGGTAAAATTTAGTTGCAATAGATGGTTAATATGCAATGTGCATGAAAAATAAGAGAAAATACAAGTAAAATTATTAATAAATTCCTGCTAAATTATCAAAACTCTCCTCTTTCAATACAAAACAATCAATAAACACTTTTCACTTTTGCTACTTTTTCCTTTATATTTTTTTTCAGGAAATACTTGAGTTCGTTTTGATTATATTATAACTAAAATTGTTTTCAAATGAAATATTATTCGGGTTCAAGTTTTCCACTCTACTTATTGAAATGTTCTAAGTTATAAGTAGACGGCATCGTATTCAAGAAAAATCTTGACATGAAAATGAAACTAAGCGATGATATTGAATGGAAAACTTGTAAAAACAAAATGAAAAAAAAAAAAAAAAGAATTTTTAAGCAAATGATCGTTTCACTTCACTCAAAATAAGTTGCGTGAAAATTTATTTAAATTTTTGTTTTATTGTATATTGAATAAGTTTCATTGTGAAAAATTTCCGCTACTTTTCTCGATGAATCAATGAATTTGTGAGCAAAAATTATTGAAATGTAAATAATAAACTCAAGTGAATATAAAGCGAACCATTTTTCAATACTTTCATTTTTCACACATTTTTACAAATGAGAAAATTCGTTACAATGCGAATTCAAATTGGATATTTCATTTATATTGTATTGAATCAAGACAATAGTTTTCGCAATGATTGCATTGTGATTGGTCGATTCAAATTTTGAAAACCAGAGAGAAAATAGCACATCATTTATCCCAGTCTCATGCTTGACACATTTGATTTTTCACGAATTTGTCGAGCAGTATTGTTTATCATCAAATCAACTTTTCGTATAATTTTCCCATTTTACAATTTTTGGCCAACAAAACAATGAAAAAATAGAAAGAAAAAATAAAAATGAAAAAGAAAACGATGAACAAAATGCATTGCACTATTCAGAAGATTCACCGAGATTGAACCAAATGAAAAATGAATCAGAAATTGCGATAATAAAAATTTATTTTGCATCAAGTCATTTGTATGCTCAATATTTCAACACGTTCAGACTCTGAACTTCAGAAAGAAAGAGAAAGAGAGATTGAGAGAGAGAGAGAGAGAGAGAGAGAGAGAGAGAGAGAGAGAGAGAGAGAGAGAGAGAGAGAGAGAGAGAGAGAGAAGGAAGAAAGAAAAGAGAGAGAGAGCGAGAAAGAGAAAAGAAGTTCGGATGCGTTACGAAAAATTGGAACGGAATAGAATTCAGCACATGAGTGAGTTGAAATTGAATTGGAGATGAAGAAAATGCATCACTGTGAATGCATTTCGCAATCGTCGTTGTTGTTCATTTTTTTTCATCTCCATTTTATGTCTCTGTTTCTGTTTTTGTATCTTTCTCTCTTTCGTTTTCGCACTATTTGCACTCCTTACGCTCGAATCATTTTCCATATTCTTTGTGATTTTCACAGCAAAAGTGTTTGCATTTGCTCACATCGTTAGCATAGGAACAACAGAAATAAGGAAGAAGAAGAAGAAGAAGAAGAAGAAGAGGCCATTGCATAACATGCATTCCATCACGTTCAGTGTTAGTAAAAATGTGAAAATGAATAGATATGGAAACAAAAAACCTCGTATTCTTTGTGTTGTATTGTGTGCAAAATAGGAATTGTGATCAACAAACAGTAACAATGGCATTTATAAAGTCAATGTGAATGACAACGACGAAGAAAAATTGGTCGAAAAAAATTCAACAACAACTTAGCATTGAGAAAAGAATGATGAAGCACAAAGGACACGAGGATGAAGCAAAGGAGGTAGGCAAACGTGTACATTTCATTGAACAAAAAGACATCGCACAATGGAGCATACGAATTGTTTACAGTGCGATGTGTGACAATTTTATAAGCTTTTTTTTTTTTTAAAAAAAATTGTAATGTTCACTTTAGCGAACGAATATGTGTCGCGTATTCGTGAAGCGACTGTTTTTGTTTCTTTTCATTTTTCTTCATTCTTCATTCTACTTCATTCTTACAATGCTTCAATTAAGTGAAAAATAAAAACAACTGCAATTCGCCCATTTGTCTTTGACAGAATGCGGAAATTCGATTATTGTCAATTGAATTATTCGCACGTCGGACATGAAATAACGTATTCTATTTATAAGAAATGAAGCGTTTCTTTTTATAACTGGAACGTATCATAATTTACATGTTGAACAAATGGCTCTAATCCCTATATAGCCACATATGGTGTAATGAATAAGGCAAATTGCTTAAGAATTTTTTTTTCCTCGAAAATTATTTTCGAAGATTTTTATTCATTCTCAAACAAAAGGTCATGAACGACAATATACACTTATTTGATAAATTGCAAAAAAAAAAAAATGAACAACAATTTTAAAATTAAGTTCATAAATATTTTCATTAGCTGGATCAAGTAATAGTAGAAAATGTCAAACAAAAAATGATGAAAATATATTTTGTCTTCGAAAAAAAAATAGGTTGCTTACGTTCGAATCATTAACTTGAAATCATTGACTTTCAATCTTCAACTCGAAAAATTCAAGAGAAAAACAATTTAACTTATTGCAACTTCAAGTTACAGTCAATGCTAAGCTCAAGTAATACATGATATTAAAATCTAGATAATAATCGCTGTTCATTTCAATCAACTTGATGCCTTCAGATTTACCCCATCCAGTCATAATGCATTTCGATGTACAATTTGGAAAACGAGAATCGTGTAAAAAGTGGCACAGAAAAAAAATGCATCCAGGTAACGAAAAAAAGTGTACCAGAAATGTGTAAAATATTGCTTGAACATTTGGAGAATTGTTTTACCAAAGCGTAGTAACTTTGGCTGTTTCCTACAAAAAGTAATCGTATGCATGGCGTTTTTTTTTTATTTGTATTTGCATAAATATTCTATGCTTCAGTTGCATAGTATTCATTTTCATTTTTCCACTGTGCATCATTTCTCTTTGTGTTATTTTTTATTTGTTTTTTTGTCGCTGATAATTTCGCTGTCAACGAAATGTTTATTTGCTGCAGCATTTTTCAGGTTACGCGCGACCATGCAAAATTTCATATGAGCAAATATACACATTTTTTTTTTCTTGCCTTTTCATTTTGGGTGAAATACTTTTTTTCTGGCTCACGTTGTCTCTCTTTCTCTTTCTCTTTCTCTTTCTCTCTCTCTCTCTCTCTCTCTCTCTCTCTCTCTCTCTCTCTCTCTCTCTCTCTCTCTCTCTCTCTCTCTCTCTCTCTCTCTCTCTCTCTCTCTCTCTTTCTCTCTTCCTCTCTTCCTCTTATAAAAAGTTGCGAAGCACTTTCATTGTTTTGAATACGTAACAATACAGATTGTAATCCAGGAGACTGTACGGTATAATCTCTCCAGTAAATTACTTGTTTTTTTTTTTTTTTTCGTTTTCTGACGGGGATTCGGGAGAGAGAAAAAAATTGGCGAAATCATAAAATGTATGCAATTTCAGGTACTATGAAACACCAACAATGTTTCCGAATCTCCCTCTCTATCTCTTTCGTATGCCACGAATTCAATGCACAATTGCATTTTAATGCTGAAAAGTGAATGTGAATATAATGCATGTTTATGAATTGTAAAATGGTCTTTTTCTTTACTATCAAAACCATAAAAAAATTTCAAATGAATTCTCTAACTCATGTGTCGGACAGTTGATTTTATTACCTGTAGTGAAAAACTCCTTTTTTTTTTAGATAAAACATTTTAAATTCTTTTGCGGTTGGTATAGGAACAAATAATAATGACAGTTCGTTTACATATTGAAATAATGATATACTATCAAATTTCCATCCAAATTTATGCATATTATTAAAAATGAGTTCAGATTGATTTTATGATCGAAAGATAAATGTCTATTTATGCTTGCATTTGAAAGTATCTTTTTATTCTGTTCAAAAACCAAAATTCATAACATCAATTCATGAGAAACCAAAAGCATGGTTTTTTGTGGCGAGATTTGAAATATTTTTTATATTTTGAATGCCCCAAACGCTGATGAGTCAATATCTTTTAAACATTCAAAATGAATGAAACGGGTTCGTTACACTATTAATGTGGAAAAAAAAGAGACAGGGAAGAAGAAGAAAAAGGAAAGAAAATGTTAAGTGAATATTTAATAAAATTGCGGTTTTCTTTCGTAAAGAATGGTAAATTATTCAAATTGTCATTCAAAAGCATGTGACAATGCCAAAAGATTAAGAGTTTACTTCGCGATATTATAGTAACTTGAGCTGAATTCAGAGAGAAAGCGCTGCAAAATTCTATTTGTTAAAAACATCAAAATAAACAAGCAACTGATAAATATTTCAAATTCACAAAGAAATGACCCGTTTATAAAGCAGACGCTTTGGTGTCGCTCTACTTGCTCACTCACTCACTTACTCATTTTCGTGCTTCTCATATTTATCCTCGTACTCTTTCTCACTTGCACTCTATTGCGTCTCATGCAAACGGATTTTCTTAATTTGAAAATAGAGAGCGACAAGACACAAATGCGAATTGAGATGAGTGCGCTTTTGGATTGTGGTTTCGATAGCATGTGACATAGGTCGTTGAACATGGCTGGTAGTTTGTTATCAAAGAGCCCCATAGCATTGAATTCATTCACACTACGAGACATGAGTTTTTTTCCCATTTTTTCTTCTGAGCTTTGTGTCTTTTGTCATTCTTGACGTTATTAAAAACGGAATACACGCGAGACATCTTTCGTGTTTCGCTTTAAAATATACTTGGGATTTAACGAGATAAATTTTGTCACATTTTGTGAATTCGATGAATAAGAAAAAGGAAAAACCATCAAGCACTCAAGATGAATATCATTTTCACGTCAACGATTTTGATTCAGTGTATTTGGCAATGTTACCTCATTCACAATAACCACAAAAGAAGTATTATTCAATGTGCAACCGCAAAGCTATGGTCGCAATAAATTGACTCAATTTAAGTACACGTTTGAGAGTGAATATTGTTATAAAAAAAAAACCAATTGTCAAAGAGATCTCATCAATGTTTTGAATTAATTGGTTTCTTTACTTCAAGCTTGTTTATTTTTTTCGGTATAGAAATGAAAAGTTACCGGTAATTGAGTCTTAGCGAGTGCAATTCTCATTTCACTTTGACAAATTACATTTTAAAATGGAATCGATAATTTGTGGTGCAAAATCTTCACTTCCTGACTGTTGTGTTTACTAACAAAAACAAAAGTTTTTCTCGCTTTATCGAGTAGTTTCCATTTCTTCTTTTTTACCATTTCCACTCTTAACGAGAACCGAATTGTGTTTACCACAATTTTTGCCATCAGCACATCAATTATGTTTTCAGCGCCTTTTCCGTCAAACAGGACGTAGCATAAAGAAGAATAAATATTTCATCGTAAAACAATTGTAAAATGGGAATTGTGACGGAAGCCAGCGAAGAGCAAAAAAGAAAAACGAAATTGCAATCACAACAAAGTTGTGCCGCGGTGATTTACTCACCGAAAATATACAGAAAACGAAACACAGGCAACAAACGCAGGACATGTCAAAATGAGAAGAAAGTTAGTGGAGAAAAAAGAGTTAAAAACACTGAAGAGACGATAAAAAAAAAAAGTTTAGAACGAAAAAAAAAAAAAAAGGAAGAGAGAGAGTGTGAGAGACAGAGACAGAGAGAGAGAGAGAGAGAGAGAGAGAGAGAGAGAGAGAGAGAGAGAGAGAAAGAGAGAGAGAGAGAAAGTGAGAGAGGAGGCAAGAGAAAGAGGAGTGAAAGAGAGAAAAAAGCAAAAAAGCTGCATCAGAAGCGACGTAGATCACGTTGACGTGCGACTCGCTTGCAATTCAATTGGATTTGGGAACAAAGAGACATAAAAAAGCGAACAATGAAAAATAACGATGCAAGACAACAGCGCATCGTGCAAATCTTATCTCAAGCGGAAGTGGTGTCGCGAGTGAACGAAATAAGAATGCGATTTTGAAATTTCCATCTTCGTTTTTTTGTTCGCTTTATGCGAATTGCACATGATTTAAAGAAGTGCGCGATTTGTCATGTAATTTTTTTCCTCGCAAATTTTTTCTGCAGATTTCTTTCACATTTTTTTTATTTTTCTTAAAATGGTATTTTCTTTGATGTGTATGTTTCGTGAAAAGCTTTGTATCAGTTTTGGCCGTGCTGGTTTTATCAAAGAATCGCTCGAATAAAAAGCAATTCGGAATTCTTTCTGTTGACTCACCGATTTCATGGTATTCTGACTTTAACAATCACATTTTAAGGGCATGTGCATTCACCACTGTTACTTGACCCACATCGAGACTAAGTCAACAACAGAAACTTACACGGCGGACAGCACAAAATAAAAAGTAAATAGAAATAGAAAAAGAAAAATAAACAAACAAGAGAACAATGCGATTTTTTTTTTTCTTCTTATATTTCGATTCCGAAGAGACAAGAGATTCTTTTCGTGTGGCTTTTCTCTCCATCTAAATCTTCATTTGTTTATGTTGTTTAAAAGTTAGAAAATTGCTGTGCAGCAATGGATGGTCGAGTTGAATCCGTTGCCGCTGAGATACTGAGATAACGACTAGGAAAATTTTAATTGAATCCGCATTCTACTGTTCCTGAACAACACACTCACACACACACACACATGCACAGTTTCCAGCACGATTTGCGAATGGTTAATTGGAAGCAACTTCATATTTATATGAATGCACTTTGTGATTCTATTTTTTATCCGAAAATAAAAATGGAAAACTGTAAAGATTTTGCGAAATTCCATTAATAAAACTTTCAAAACACTATTTCATTTGAAAGATTATAAGTTTTGTGCGATGCTGAATGGTTTTAATTTCATTGCTGCATTGGTTGTAAGTTTTGTTGACAACTATTCAAGCAAACGAAGAAAATGAGCCAAAGACGAAGATGGTTTTTCGGTTCAACAGAATTTTTCTAACATCATTTATCTTCATATTTTCAGTGCTGCAATAAAAACGACTACCATTATTTATTAAACGAGCGATAAAAAGTATTGAGCGTCGAAAAGTTTTGTATGTTTCCATACATTGTTGACCTACAAAATTTTGAGGATGGGAAAAAATTCCAAACGCTCATCACGTTTTGAAAGTGCTTGGCTTTGCAAAGTGTTTAAGAAATGTGTATTTTAAATGTGTTGAAAGCAGTAATCATACGATGTTGTTTGTTTCTTGTGGCCAATTTTGGTTTTACAAAATACATTCCAAAACACGAAGACGATCACCAGAAAACGTTTAACCCACAGCAACAAATGCGTCCACAAACACAAAACCACAATCACAAGAAGCTGACAGAAAACCGCTTCTCTCGTCTTTCAAATGGAATTTCATTCCGTCTTTTCAACGATATGGATAACTTTCAACGGAATTCTCTCCATCTCAGTCTCTCTCTGCTCCGCCTCTCTCTCTCTCTCTCACTCTTTTTCTTGCTATTTTATTCTGTAAGAATATATATTCCATGGAAAATAATTAAAGTATGCAACACTTGTTTTGTAGAAACCCCATCGTCCAAGCGATTACATAAATTCAACTATTAATTATGCAAGCACACACACACACATACATACAAACGTAAACGTCAAAACTAAATGGTTAAAAGCATATTTTCAACAACATGAAATTGTTAAATCTTCGAGCAAACATGACACTTACCCTCCATTTGAAATTTAGTTTACGCTTTTGTCAAGTGTCGAATATTGTCAAATGTCCCATTAAATTATCAACACATAGAAGACACACACACACAAAACTGGTACCAAATCCGAAAATGAAATGTGTTTGTCCGAAAATTATAAACAAACCCAAAATGCTCATCTTCATTTTATCTACTGAAATAAATGGTCAAAATACAATGGAATGAGACAATTCATTTCCTTTTCACAAGCTCATTTCTCGCACCCGCTTTCCCTGTCTCTCTCTCTCCTTTTCCCTCTCCTTCTCCCTCTCCTTTTTCCTCTCTTTCTTCCTCTCCTCTTTCCTCTCTTTCTCCCTCTCGTTCTCCTTCACCCTCTTCTCCTCCGGCTCACCCTCTCTCCCTCTCTATCTAACTCTCCCTCACCCCTTTCTCTCTTCATCTCTATTTCTCTCTTCATTCTTCTCTCTTGCGCTCTCCGTTTCTACTTTCAATTTTGTTGTCCTAGCGTGCGTTGTTACTTGAACTTTCTGACTAATATATTATATAAAAAGGTATGAGATGTTATGCAATGCATGGAAAACGGTTATGAACGAAATCAAAATGAATGGAGTTAAGTGTTCAGCAAGAATTGTGGTGATCTTTGGAATACTTGGTAAATATTATGCAACAGAAGCAAATGACAACAAAAAACAATGACCAAAATAACAATGCAACAAGCCCCATCACATAATATATCATTTCGACAGACCCATATATATATATATATTCCTTTGCCATTCAATATTTAATTAGACTTGAATTTATTCGAAATGTCTATGGAACAAATAAAGGATCAAATCCAATTTGATAACCTCAATCTAAATTCCTAATTTAGTGAATATTTCTAATCGAATTTCCAATTTTAAAGTGATTTAGAAGACAATACCATTTGAATTGAAATTTTGATTTCAATTCCAAATGTGTCAATTGAAAGCCTCAAATGCAATGTCATACCAATGGCCTTCGTCAAATGCTTATTTAAGCACGAACAAAGGATTTGCAAAATACTTTATTTTATATTGGTCGTTTCATATAATTATATTTTTCACTTTCAATTGAAAGGTCGCAAAAGCTTTCCAAAATTATTTATGAAGAATATTCTTGTTTCAACGAAACAAAAGCAGAAACCCTAATTAAATTGCTGTAAAAATGAAAAGAATACCAAATAATTTTATTGAAAATAACTGTTTCCAACAGTTAACATTAATATAACAATGGCAGTTTTTCATGTAAACAAGCAAACAAGAAGAAAAAAAAGTACCTTTTAATAAAAGCCAATTTGATATATTGCCTTCGAACAATTAGTGTAATTATATATGGCATGTTCATTTGTTCATTCTGGTAGAAAAATCAGGAAATTGAAATATTGTGAGTTATATTTTAATTGCTAATGGAAATGAATTAAAATTTGAAATCATAATGAACAATGCACATTTTCCGTTTGAAGTGAGCTCAATGCAAAAGATTTCTTTCATTATTGATTTCGCTTGAATTATGAACAAGAGTTGAATTGAGAGCATAATTTTGTATGAGACAATGTGTGTTATGTCAGGAAGTTGAAAAGTGATTAGTTTCATTATTTATGAAGCTTTCATTCGATCTTTTCATCATAATAATTCATAATGTAACGGCGGATAGTTGATGTAACATTGTTTTCAAGCAAAGGCGAGAAATGTTGACAAGCCAGACAAATATGTTGTATGTTTGTGCATGTGTTTTCATGTTTAAGTCCTCAAAGTGCTATTATGTAAAATGCTCTGGCTGACTACCCAGAATCGATGTCACACCAAAATCAATATTTACATAAGTATTCCTTCAACGATGGGATATTCTTTAATTTTTTGCATCAATGGAAATTGTTGCAAGTCACCATCATCAGCAAACCATGCGTCACACTTTAAATGTTCGTTGTTTACTTTCCCATTGCATCAATATTTAATTAAAACATTCCATTTTCACATACATTTTCACTTTGCATTTGTTTTTTTATTTTTTGCTTCTTTCTTGACTTTTTTTTTCGCTTGCATTTCTTCTATGCCACTCTTTTTCCACTGCAAATTGCGTCACTTTTTTAATCAGTTGCAATCGTTCTGAAAAGAAAAAAAAAGAAGAGAAAACAAAATTATGGAAATGGATCAGTGAAAATGAATTGCATTTTAAAATGACATTTGCAAAGTTAAAAAAAAAAATAAAAAATCATTTTATTCAAAGTTATTTACTCAAACTGAATGGAATTTAATTACGCGAAATGCGAATCGATGCTTATTTAAGTTTCAATCATGAGTGTGAAAGAAAAACATTTCGTAAGACCGCAAAATTGAACAAGTCATCATCATCGTTTGAGTCATCGTCGTCGTTGTTGTCAAAAGCAATTTTCATCAAAGCGATAGTGATTCGTTTTAATGAAATTCTTAAAAAAAAGTAGTTTAAAAGTAAGCAATTCATTTTCTCCACTTAATTATTTTCATCTTTTCACTTTTGCTATCATTTTAAACCACTGACTGAAATGCGAATGAATGCAGAAAAAAGAAAACAAGAAAAAAAAGGAAAAAAAAGAAAAAGATTTTACATCAACTGTACACAACAGATATAAAGAATAAAAACTCGCATCAAATAACTTCTAAATGGTAACACAAGATTCCATTTTAACTTTGACGCATTTGCACATTTTTAATACAGAAACTTCCGTAACGAACTTGCTTACAGCGAAAGAATTTCTTCTAATTAGATTCAGAGAGAAGGAAGAGCGAGCAAATAAGAGAGAGAGAGAGAGGGAGAGAGAGAGAGAGAGAGAGAGAGAGAGAGAAAGTATGATCGAGAAAGAGCAATAAAAGGAGAGAGTGAATGAGAGAGAGAGAGAGAGAGGCTAGGGAGAGAAAGTGAGCAATAAGTTTTTACATTTTGAGCAACTATTTGAATATAATTCACAAGAAATGCGTTGATCAATTTTCACCTAGCAATTTGTGTTTAAATAGCAATTCCGATGAAAAATGTCCGCATCATACTATGAAAAGCTATTTGCATTAAATTTTATTTGAATTTATCAAGACAAAGTGAGAGTAAATAGCATTATATATTATGTTGTGAGTATTTTTCTTACATTTTTTTTTTTCTCTCGCGGCAAATAATTTTTTATTGAAATGTCTGCGTAAAGACTCTTGACTAATATAAAGAGATGGACTTTTTCGACAGTCAATACAATCAATCATCAGGTCATGTAGCTGAAGCAAAAATGGTAGCAGCTATCAAACTTTTCTGTTTTTTTTTTTTTTTTTTTTTTTTTCATTTTATGGGTAAATAAATCAGCAATGAATGTGAGCAAATATTTATATATGGCATTTTTGTGAAACTTGTAGAGCCATGAGTTGCATTAAGTTGATTTAAATGCTGGACTATTGTGAATAATGTTGCTCCCACTTTCACATCTGCAATTTAATTGGTTATTGGTGGAAAAGTATTCTGTCTACATCTATATACTCACGACCAAAATGTTTTCGTTGAATTTGTATTGAAAAAAAAAAAAAAACAATTTTAGAATCATAAAAAAAGCAAATGGAAATGGACGCAATGCTCACGCTCTACTTTAGGTCATTCAATCATTTCAACATATTTTATGCTTCACATTTGCATTCACATTGAAAACTGTTGAAAAAGAAAGAAATGCCATCGAATTAAGAAGCATCTGGCGTGAAATGCATAAAGCGATGAAGAATGAAAGAAAAAAAAAAAGAACCGAAGCTCAAAGTGCATTAGAATAAATTGCATTTTACTCGAATTGATGGTTCTAAATCATTTTCTGGTGCATTTGTAAGTGTGGCTGGTAACAGCACCATATGTGCACTATACACACATCGATCGATCGACCGACCAACCGAACAACCAACGAATTACCTCGATTATTATCTAAATTTTATACCGTTCTCTCTTATGCATTTTCATTTTCACACAAAAATATTGTTGATTACCGCATGTAAAATACGATTTTGTATGCAGAACCAATACTCAATTGCAAGTTTACTCTTTCCCTCTCTGAATGCAATTTTGACTCTCTCTCTTTCTTTTCATTTTTTTTTTTTCTCTTTTCCCACTCTTTTCGTTTCTCACATTCTGTGTGTAGTTGAAACGAATCAGATCGTGAACCTTTCATATGTGCAATGCACATGCACACCATAAAATGCCTCGAACCACATGCAATTTATCATAAGAACGATACTTGCGTACAAACGAATTGAAATTGCTTGGCTTTTTCTGCACAACCATTTCGGTGTGTTTAGACCAAGATCGTATTATCAATTTGTTTACTTTCATCTGCATCCACGTCTACATTTTGGTGGTTTTTCTTTTTCTTTTTTTTTTTTGGGTCCTTGTTTAATATCTCTCTGTTGGCTGTCAACATTACCATTGCTACTCGCTAAATATTTGTATTCGTTGAACAGCTTACAATTTAAGATTTGCATCGTCTTTGTGTGTAGATGGATTCAATATTTAGATTTCTTTGAATACTATTCTGTATCCTTCTTTGCTGTATCCTCGCTCTTTCGACTTCGGTGCATGAGTATTTATTTTGAATTTGGTATTTTTCGTGTGCTCATTTTCATTTCATGTTCGTGTTTGTGTGTGTATGCAGTGAGGCAAACGGATGCAATCTGTCTACCGCTTTGTCACAAAAAAAAAAAAAAAAAAAATTTCTCGCCTTTTCTCCCATTGCAACACCACCGCAATAACATTAAATAGTCACCTCTTCCAGTGCCCTTTATTTGCTTCTTTTACTTGTCTTTTATGTAAATTTCATTTTTTTTTTAAACTTTTTCATCTCATTTTTTTTTTCCACAATCGTCCAAAATATGAAAAGTACTTTGTGACTTGAAAGTCAATGGTTAGAAAAAAAAAATCAATTTTCGTTTCATGCTCATAGTCACCGTCTTGCTCGTAAAATACATTCATTTTTATTTCGACGCCAGAAAAATTGTACATTCAAATTTTGAACGTTGGAGTTTTTTTCTCACTTTGCTGATGACAATTTCACACAGTAACTGAAACCGTGCATGTGTTTGGATTTACTGCAGCGAACATATTCAACAATAAAATCATACTCGTGCTTCCATTTTCTCTTTCTCTCTTTCTCTCTTTCTCTCTCTCTCTCTCTCTCTCTCTCTCTCTCTCTCTTTCTCTCTCTCCTGCGTTGTTTTCTTTTTTCCTCCCACTTGAGATTTTTGTCCCACATAGTCGTTGAACAAAATCTGCTATTCGAATATTATAGAATCTTATTTCACGAAAATGGATAAATCGGTTGCATGTGTGATAAGACTGCAAGTGGGTAGAATGAAATCAAACTGAAGAAGCCGACATGTGCAATTGACGACAAAAACCTCTTGAAATTGAATTATTTGTGTTATTAAAGGAATTTAATATCATTAGACGGAATATGTTTTTCTCTGTGTGAGAAAAACAAGATTTTTTTTTTCGGATCAATTTTCTTTCGAAATGAATGGAAGAATTTTCGGTATATTTTCTATATAAAAAACTACACATGGAGCTACATTGAGATGGTTATTATGATTATATGGAAAACAGAAAAAAAAAGACTTCATTTCTTTTTCCATGTGAAATTTTAGATTTTATTTATACACCTCATTTCAAGCATTTGCTGCACATTGCAATGAAATCAAAAACTATTCCTTCCAATTCCTACACATTGATTATATGAACAAATAATTTTTATGAAAATAAAAAAAAATATAGCAAAGTAAGAAAAAAAAATTTCTCAAAATCAAATAAATTTAATTCAATAAAATGTTGTCTTTTTTTTTCTTGTCTATTTGCAGTTGCATTGAAATCGCTGAAGTGAGATTGTCATCAAAGTGAGTTGGCAGAAATTTGTGAAATGAATATGGAACATGCGAGAGTGACAATAAAGAAATATTCATCGAAAAAATCTGTTTGAAGTGATTTAGAATTTAATTTCGATCGCTTTGTGTATGAGAAGAATGATTTCAAAAGACATCAACATAGTCAAGCGTTGATAGAACAAGAAAAAAAAAAAAAAAATACAGAAAAAATCATGTGACGAAATACGAAATAAAAAATAAAAAGATGATATTTAATATTTTATCGTATAAATTGAATATCAAAGTGTGAATTTAAATTAAAAATTTCCAAAATTGCTTGAATTTTGATCTAAACACAAAACAAAATAGGAAAATTAAGAATAAAAAAATGGCTGAAAAAGACGCTAGTAGATATCGTTACGAACCATATCAGCCGTTGACATCAAAGCAACAAAACAATGGCGGTAAATCGTGTGAACCGCCAACAACATTGAAAATTAGCGGAAAAGTGTCAAAGAGTAAAAATCCGGACGATAAATCATCATCGTGTTGCTGTTGTATGGGTCCAAAAGCGCGATCATTTTGGATTAGTCTTTTAATGAATTTAGGCATTTGCTCATTATTGTTCGGTTACACGTTGCTCGGTTCATTTTTATTTTTGGCCATCGAAGGCAATGCACAATCAGTACAACAACGTACACTTGCTTCAACAAATCGCCATCGAATCTCATCATCACGCAATGCTGATAATGTAACATTGTCTGAAATTACAGCCGCCGAAGCATTGGAAGCGCGCCAAAAAACCGTTGAAAATATTTGGGAAATTACAGTGTCATTGAATATTTTATATCGCGAAAATTGGACGCGGTAAGCAAAAAATTTCATTCATTTTTGATCAATTCTTGCCAAACCGACGCATATTATTAACGACGCTAATTATTATGGTTCTCTTTGTTTTTTTTTTTGTTTTCGCAGACTGGCTGCACTCGAAATAGGTAGATTTCAAGATCAATTAATTCGAAAATTGACAGACGAAATGAATGCACAACAGCAACAAGAGGGCAATGGTCCAGCCACTGGTGCTGTCATCATACCATATTATCAAATGCAAGAGCACGAATGGACACTGGCTCGAGCATTTTTATACTCATTAACTATTCTCACCACGATCGGTAAGTTTTTTTTTTTCTTTTTTTTTTTTGTGAATTTTTATTCACTTCGTTATTATTTTAAGAGACAAAATCATTTTCCTTGCAAACAATTCGTCGTTTGACTGTGAAAATTACTTGAATAAAAGAGATAATGACATGCAATTACGATTTAATGAAGTGTATAAAAGCAACACATTAGTCATAGACGATGAGAATTTGATGTAAAACAAAGCAAAAGCTATACAAATGCCATAGATGTCATTATTAATCATTGGATTTGTTAACCTTGATGGGGCCAAGCCATTAAATCGTTTTACGTCTCCTATTTCTTCCAAATCATTTAATTTAATGAGCTTTTCGCTGCGCCCATTTCTCCAAACTCTGTATCAAAGTGCAACTATAAAACAATTTATTGATTTATTTCGGCCAATTTTTAGCATTTTGAACACATAAATCGTTTACAATTCACCTTTTGTTTTATATTTTATCAAAAGAACAATTTTATTTGCTCAATACAAGTCCATATTTGGATTCAATGCCCCAATCAATTTCATTTTGACTATAAACGGCCCATTGTTAAAGCATAAACGAATCATAATTCACTTTTAACTATTATCGAAATTTAAGTTATTTTCAAAAAGGGTCTCAATTTCATTTCAAATAAAATCTTCATTCTTATGGTTCTTCCTCTATCGTCTCCGTTTTTTCTTCATGTTTTTCTCATTTTTGTCTTAGCACATTGTTTGCCATTGAGACAATTTGAAATGCTGACTGTGCAAATCATCTAAAACTAGACTGAGACTGTAAAATAGAATTATATTTTTTTTTAACAAAAAAAAAATAAAGGGAGAAAAAGAAGAACTTTTATTTTCAACTCAAACAATTGTATTTCAATCATAAATTAAGATGCATCGTGCAGACATTGTGAGCTTTATTTACGTAGATCGTCTTATTTCTTTAGCAAAACACATTCGATTTAGATAAAGCGGATTTCATGCAACTAAATCAAATGAAATGAATCCATCAATTTTCAAATTGGCATATATAAAACGAAATGAAATGGCCATCCATAAAAATCAATAATTCTCGAAATGAATATAAATTTCGTGATAAATTTGGTGAAAAATGAATGGGATAAACATTGAAAATAGCAAAAGTTGAGTAGAGTTTTAGCATTTTGAAATCGAAATTGTGAGAAAAATGCAAACAAAGAATATTTTAAAGTGGAAACGAAAGCCAATTTCGTCCCCTCTCTCTCTCTCTCTCTCTATCTCTCTCTCTCTTCTCCCTCTGTGTGTTTGCATTTGTGTGTTATCAGCACGAAGCGATAAGCTTCTTATGCATTGAATTATGGTACCTTTTGTAAGGGTCATCTATACCTCTGCGTGTGATGACATGATGTTCAAGAAAAGCGCAATGCTCCTTAAATTCTAAAACGATGCTCTTCTTTTTCCCTTTTCCCATTTTATTGCCATTTCGTGATTATTATGTTGGTGATGGCCATTATTGTGCTTCTGAATAAATAAACTCAATTTTGATCATGGAGAATATCTCTGTTCCATGTGATGCGTTATCATTTCGGTCGTTTGAATACTTTATTTTCAATATTTATACGTTTCTATATGCATGATAGTTTCAGATTGAGCGATCCAACCACTTTTTTCTTCTCTATCTCTCTTCCGCTTCTTCTTCTTCTTTTTCTTCTTCTTCTTCGTATAATTCCGTTTGTTGTTGGACATTCAAAAAGCATCTTTATTGGATGCTCAACGCTGATTTGATACACTCAGTGCTATTAATAATAATGATGCCATTATTATCCAAAACCACAGACAATTTCCCAAAATATAATTGGGTGATTATGGTGAAGCTCGTTTCAAGATTTAGACGCTTTTAAAACATTCAAAATATCTATCAAAGGCATACTGACTATAAAGCTCATAAAAAAATTGGCGAAACTGGAAACAGAGCAGAAGAAGGTGCTTCGGAAAATTGCGGTTGATTTAAGTTGCCATATTTTCGACAAGTCATTTCATGATTGGATTGAAAGCACCTGCATCTTATTTTATGTACACTGAGATTCATCATACGCATACTTACGTTGCCGACAACAATATTTTATTAAATACTTTGCGATGGATTGTGGAAACATTCTCTATCTCTCTTTTGCTCTCTCTCTCTCTCTCTCTCTCTCTCTCTCTCTCTCTCTCTCTCTATCTCTCTCTCTCTCTCTCTCTCTCTCTCTCTCTCTCTCTCTCTCTCTCTCTCTCTCGCTCTCTCTCTCTCTGTCTGTCTGTCTGTCTGTCTTTCACTCATCTCTGTGTTCTACATCCAATAATCCGCTTGAAATTGAAGTTGTTTAGAGATTTTCCAAACAATAAACAAACACACTACTGCTTGAAGAAAATTCATTATGGGTTCCACAATCCACTAAATTACGGAAAAATGAAATGATAAAACCACCAATTTTAGGATTTGAAATTTTGTTGCAACTATCATTTGCTTTTTGCATTTCAAGCATTACATGTAATGATTGTACGTCATCAGATCAAATACATTTATCAACTATCAAATATTAGCACAAAAACTGCAAAAACACATGCAACACATTATATCAAAACAATCACATTCATAAGCTTTTGTTATTCTGACTAATTAAACACTGGTTCTTAACAATGCTTGAATAGCACTAAAAGCTATACAATTGTTTGCATTGCATCATTTTTGCAAAACATTAAACTATCCATGGTAAAAACGAACATTTTGTTTCAGAATTTCAATTTATTTTTCATTACCGTGAGTGATTCAGTTGTGATAGATCTAGGGAGCTATGCAGTGAGAAAAAAAATTCAAACACGTTCCCGAACGCCATCTAAATGAACAAACATAAATTAGATTCACCAACATTTGATACTGAATCTGAATAAAAATTGATTATGTGTAAAAATAATTAAATATTTATGTACAATAAAATATTTTTCATTATTAAATTATCGAAATATAAATATTTTTGAAATAAAATCTATATATATAAATACAAATATAATAAAAACACTTCATTGAGAAATTAAAAATACAACTAAAGCAAATCAAACTATTTATATTAAGTCTCCGCATGTTTATTCGATTGGCGTTTGTTGTATACATGTACTGGGTATACAATACAATACATGGGAAAGCTTACACTGTAAAACCAAAAGAATTTTTTAATTAGTTTTTTGGATTTTTATAGTTAAAAATCCGAATGGATTAAAAATAAACAAAATAGATTAGAATATATCTTTAAAAATATTTGACTCGAAAAAATTAAAAACATTTTGCGTGCTATGAACTAAAACAATATTTTTATAAACATTTTACTCGGGAGAAACAACAATCACCAATTCTTTGTTGAGCGACAACAATCCGTTGTTTTATTTCAATTTTATTTTACTGTGTAGTTGCTGTGTAATCGTTTCAGGCGACACTGACTTGACATAAGTTGTATACTCATTGAAAACATAACCGCATATTGTTTAGTGTGTTTATTTCCATACAAATTGACATTTCATTTGTTATTGTAATATGAAAATTATAAATCTATTCGAAGTGAATTGATGAAGAGTTTATTTAATTTACTGAAGTCACACACAATAGTGAACAAAAATGTGAATTTTGATTTTCTGAATTGAAATACAATGATTGTACATTTCTTTTATATATTTTATTTTTGGAAGAAACAACAAATTGCGTTACTTGTCAATCGAATTCCATTGATTTGATCGAACATTTTGTTATTTGTTTGCATATTGTCCAAAACGGTAAACAACAATTGTAGTGACATTTTATTTGCTAAATTAAACCAATTATGCCGTAATTCAGATCGTGTTGCAAATTGATCCACACTAAGGTTATGTTTATAAAATGTAAACAATGCGTTTGACAGTTTTGACATAAGCTTTCCCATGTATTGTATTGTATACCCAGTACATGTATACAACAAACGCCAATCGAATAAACATGCGGAGACTTAATATAAATAGTTTGTTTTGCTTTAGTTGTATTTTTAATTTCTCAATGAAGTGTTTTTATTATTTTATTTCAAAAATATTTATATTTCGATAATTTAATAATGAAAAATATTTTATTGAACATAAATATTTAATTATTTTTACACATAATCAATTTTTATTCAGATTCAGTATCAAATGTTGGTGAATCTAATTTATGTTTGTTCATTTAGATGGCACTTAACCGGGAGACTCACATACAAATGTACAGGGCTATATAGACTGCTTACCAGGGTAGTGATAGATACAAAAAAATTGAAAGAGAGAGATAAAAGCAGCAATTTTGATTGCAGAAATCAGAAAAAAAGAGTGAGACAGCAAGAGAACGAGAGAGAAAGAAAAATAGAAGGAGCATCAGGGAGACTGAAAGCGAAAGAGAGATAGATAGAGAGAGAAAGAGAAAGAGAAAGAAAAAGAAAAAGTAAAAAAATGAGCCTTAGTGAGTAAAAGGGGAAATAGCTTTTAACATGAGAAAAAAGAGAGAATGTTTTGAATTTGAATTATCCGAAAACTGTTTTGGATTGTGATTATCGAACCCAACTCATGTGAGTGAAATGCAATTGCGGTTGAGTCTGATTATGCGAATTGCACATTGAAATCTGAATAAACTGTGCGTACATTCAAACGATTTTTTTTTTTCGTCTAGTAATTTATCTGATTTCACGTTGTTTACATTGTATCTGTATCTGTATTTTTATCTTTGTTTCTTTCCTGTGTACGTTTCAATATATCTAGAAACTGTGTTTCGTTTCAATATATCAAATATGCGTACGATTTCACATGCGATCCGAAAATGTGGTTCATCGATTATTGTTATTATTATTATAAAAGCTCTTTTTCTCTCACATTTTTTTTTTTTTTTTTTGCTCTCGTTTTCGTTGACTATGCGAATGTGCTGGAATTTATGTGAGTATGCGAATGGATATAGAAACCATTTTTGGGTCATATGAAACTAAAGTTTGCTCGTTGTTCCATTGAAAATGTATTTTGTCGGAAGGACGCCGAAATGAACAACCGAGAAAATAAAAACGAAAAAAACTGCGTGTGTGAACCATATCTTTGTCATATGTATTGATTTCGTGTACATTTGCTGATATTGCCGCAATAAGCCATCCGTAAAAAGCGTTCGATGTTCAGTAAATCGCAGCCATCGTTTTGACTGCCTCGTTGTGTTTCTTTTGTTGATTTAGCATTTCGTTAAAATAACACGAAATAACATCAATGCTTTGTCGTTGCGACCATGTTTTGCCTTTTTTCTTCTTCTTCTTCTTCGTCTTTTTTCCGTTCAGCATATTCTTGGCGTCAAATGGCCTCCACCAATGTTTGTTATATGTGTGAGGATATTCGGCTTGCAATCGTTGAATTATGCTAATGTGATTTTCATTTTGAAAATGCTTTTTGGGACATACACACACACACAGAGAGAGAGAGAGAGAGAGAGAGAGAGAGAGAGAGAGAGAGAGAGAGAGAGAGAGAGAGAGAGAGAGAGAGAGAGAGAGAGAGAGAGAAAGAGAGAGAGAGAGAGAGAGATGAATAGAAACAACAAAGTAGTCATTTTTGTTAGGTTTTTTGAGACAAAAACAAACACACACACAGAGAGAGAGAGAGAGAGAGAGAGAGAGAGAGAGAGAGAGAGAGAGAGAGAGAGAGAGAGAGAGACGGACAGAGAGAGAGAGAGAGAGAGAGAGAGTGAGAAAGACTAGAAAAAAACGAACTTTGCTAAATACCAAAATGTATTTCATGGCTAATCCATCATGGGTCAAATTCATGAATGTTGCCTAAAACTGTTGTTATTTGATATTTGCGCTATATTGCATGGGATCGAACAAACATTTGCGCCTCTGTAATGAATAGATGCATGGATTGGCCACTTCGAAGAAAACATACAGCTGCACAGATAAAAGTAATGAATTGTTTTGTCTGCGCGCGCTAAAATTACGACAGACAAAAGCCTACGTACGGAAATTTGATATATGTTTATATTTGAAGCGAATCATCTGGGCCGCCCAAAACGACCGGATGAGAGACGATGTGGGAATTCTTGAGAATCACCGCATGTCATCATCTAATGCCATCGTATTCATCAGGATAATAGCCATGATGAAGTATATCAAATTGAATTATTGAAAACGAGACATTTTCGTCTCAATTCAATGGTTTGAACAATAAGAAAAATGAATTTGATTACCGAAGCATTAAGGACCATTGTTCGTGTCGTCTCCTCGTTGGTCAGACTCGGTTTTTTTTTTCTCTCGACTTCAATTTTCTTTTTTTGCACGACAACCAATAATTAAGCATTGAACCATTGGACGTTTGTTTCAATATTTCATAAATGAATATCGGTTTGGTCACCGTCATCAAAAATCAATATCAACCGATGAAAAAGGGAAAAAAAATATCGCTAAAAATTGATTTATGCTCAGAACACAGTGATGTAATTGGATCGCGTCCTAATAAGAATTGCACATGAAATTGCGACGAAAAAAAAAAAAAACGCGAAAACCATTGCAAATAGAACAAAATGTATTTATTCGTTTCGTTATAATGTTCATTGAGGAAGTTCCTTCGTTTCTTTTCTTTTTCCGCTATTTTTTCCGCTCGTTCACTAAAAAGCAATAAAATCATTTTAAATGCAAAAACTTTTTCAATGCTGTGGCGTAGTTTCGATGTTTTATGTACAGACAGAACACAGTCATTTCGTTTGCTTTTCCATTTCATTTTATCTAATTATGTTTTCATGTATGATGAAAACTAAACGAAACGACTCAGATGAAGAGGAAGATCGAACAACGCAAGCTGACAAGAGAAAGTAATTTGAAATGGAGATGAAGAGAATGAGAAAGAGAGAGAGGGAAAGAGAGAGGGGGAGGGGAGAGAGAGACAGAGAGATCGAAAAGCATTGTCAACATTCGGTGTGTGCACACATACATACATAATTTTGTTTGTGCGAAATGCAACAATGAAACAGAGAGACATAGTTTTAACAGTATGGCAAACGGAGAATCATAACAATGTTGTGTGTGTTATGTATGTTGTGCGGCATCATTACTCAAATGGAAGAGAAGCAATAAAAATGAGCAAAACTTTTCTCTGTCAAAAACTGAAAAACGAACAAATGAACGAATTGAACGAGAAACAGAAGAAGAGAAAAAAGCAACCGAAAATAAATTTCAACAAGCAATAAAGTGACGCAGGCAAAAAATCATTTAACTCAACGCGGCAATGTAAAAGGCAAGCATCATGAAACATGAACGATGACGCCGATTCCAACAGAAACGATAAAGAAAATAATGTCAACGTAATTATTTCATTCATTTGTTGTACCGATGTGAATGACTTAAAACTTATGTGAAATTAGTTCCTGTGTAACTGTGTGCGTCTTCCTCTCCTTTTCTTTCTTTCTATCTCTCTCTCTCTCTCTCTCTCTCTCTCTCTCTCTCTCTTTCTCTCGCTCTCTCGCTCTCTCGCTCTCTTTCTCTCATTCTTTCTCTTCCTCAGTGAGTCTCTGTGAATGTTGCCAAAAAAGCATGAAATAAAATTAATCGCTTGAACATAATGCTCTTATTAAGCGTGTTGCAGATTCTACATGTTTTCTCGCATCTTTGATTGTAATGAAATCGCGTCATTTTGACACATTTCCCTATTTGGGGAAAAATTTTCAGCAGAAAAAAAACACACACACACACACTCAATCCGCCTGAAGACTCAACGAATTCAGTTCCGTTGTTGCCATACAATTACCAATCGATTATCGCTACTGCTAAACTAAAACTGATAATCTACTTTTATTTTTCTCTTTACCATTTGGCTGCTGGCGTACACTATTTTTGTATGCCGGATATGCAAAGTAGCAAAATGATGACGACGATTATGGCGATACATTTAGCGCGATATGTGCATTGCATGCTGCAAAAACCGCATGGAATAATAAATGAAATTGAAATTATGTATTTCGTATATGATGTTGTATTTTCCCTGAATTGTGCCATTTTTCTCTTGCTCACTGTATCGATCTCGTTTCACCATTTCCATCGCAATGTTTTAGTCGATTCTGCAGTTTTGTTTCACAAAAATTGTGAAATATGGTTGAAGCTTTAAAAAGCTAATCAAATCTAATGGACGCTGCAACGCCAGAGAGGAAAAAAAAAAAAACAAAACGTATTTTTAAAATCGCTGGCAACCTCAATTCCGATACTCTCTGTCTCACACCATTTGCTCTATATGGGTGTCGCATGATTTTGTCTCTTTGCTGCTCCATTTTTTTTTTCTTCCATTCCCCAAAATCATTTCGATTTCAGTTACATTTAATGATATTGTAAACGAAAACCATTCGACACGAAATCGACAACAAACAGCAACGAAACAATGAACGAAAAATGTCTGCCTAAATTGATTTGGTAACATAGTAAATTACCCTATGGCCATACGCCGTTCATAAATAAAACAATGTCTACCGCAACGCGACACATAAAAATTTATTTATATTGCCATGGTGCATCTCACTCTCTCTCTCTCTCTCTCTCTCTTACTCTCGCTCTTCCTTTGTCTTTCGCTCTTTCTCTGCCGACCATATCTGTTTATCATTTTTTCCCTTTTCTTCTTTACTGTTTTGAACAGAATATTGCACGCGACATGAATTTTAAAAAATATCAATATCATTTACTTAGAAGCATTTATAAAACTCAAACGCAAAATCGAAATCACAACATTTCAGATATTTGAATTTTAAGTATAATTTGTTTTTAAACGGAAAATAATCTTTCAAATTTTAAATTACGTTAAATATTCAGTTTTTTGTAACAAATGATGAATTTCCAGTGTGAAGAAATTGTTGGCTGTGACAGAAAATCTCAATCGCTTGCACACTCAACTTATTTGTCATATTTTTCATTGTATTTTGTGCAAAAATCTATTGTAACATTTGATGCAATATTAAACGCATTCACCAGTTTAATCCATGACCAAGGTATGGATTTTCAGTGGAAATGTAAAACTTTTTTGGCTTCACTTAATGCCCATAATAGCATCCATTTTTCATTCAATTGTACACAAGACAGGAAGTGGTCATTGTAACTAAATCTCCTGCCACAAAAATATTCTTCGTAAAACTTTTTAAGAGCAACAATGACTAAAACAGCAAAAATTGCCAACAAAGTTTTTGCGATAAATTATTAACTTTATTCTCTTAATGTTTGCGGTTTTGCAATTAACAGCCAAACATCATATCGCAGGGAATGTGATGACAGCCAAACTTTTTTGGAGCTTGTGTCAGTGTTTTGAAGATTTTACTTTTTATACCAGCTTTCTATCTGGCTTTTCATTCAATCGTTCATTCTAGGATTTTTTTTTTTTCTTTTTTTTGCTATTTCAAGGAAAATCCTCGCGAAAAAAAAATCATTTTAAAACCCATTTAAAAAGCTTTACAAAAAAAAAAAAAAAAAAAAATGACGAATAAACATCGTAAAGATTACATTGAGGATTCCCATTCGTTTTATACTCACCATCAAATAAGCATAATTAATGATGCGCATTCGATTGAAAATGTTTTTACTTGAAATAACTAAGCAAAATGTTAAATTTTTTCAGCTTAGAACTCATTCTTCAAACGAATTTATTCATAGAAATGGTTCAATTTATCATTTCACCTTGATTCACCTCCGTCTGTTTATTAACTTCATTTTATTACGAAATGAATGCTAAAAATAAATTTTCGTCGCAATTGTTTAACGATTAATATTGCCATTGGCAACAGAGAAAAACATACATGCACCTACACGCAATTTCTATTTGTATTTGCCGTTGTCTGAATGTTTTTAATCTGATACAGTTTCGTCAGAAATGTGTAAAGCCTTGCACATTTGTTTACAATTTCATTTTGCCACCAATTTAGCATTCTTATAACGCACTTGATTTGGTGCGAGTATTAAATATTAAGAAGTATTACGAAAATTTTGATAAAATAAATACAAAATTGAGCAATTATCATACATTTTATTGATGACTTTTGGAATTTACAATTTTGTTGAATAATAATTCTGTTGATGTATGAGAAATTATTTTCGTATTTAAATCGCTATCAAAGTTTGGTAAACATTTCTTTCAATGTTTTTTGTTTTTTTTTTTTTTTTTTTGAAAATTAGCTTGAAGAACTGGAAGAGCTGGAGGAGCTAGAAGAGCTGGATGAATTTGATGATTTTCGTTTTGGTTTTCGTTTTGGTTTCGATTTTTTGATGCCACATTTATTCAATGCTAATCGATCACATTTCCTATTCGCAAGTTTTTTCAATTTTCGATTTTGTCGTTTTGCACAATCGAAAAAGCAGGAATTAAGATACGATACACCATCAGATCCGCAAATTGGGTCATATTCTCTTGTACAATCACATAATTTTTGTGGTTTACATTGTTCACATTTTGAAAAGCAACGAATAAACAATTTTTCTATTTGTTGATATTGTTCACTATCAAAGTAACATGTATTATCATGAGTAACGTTATTTGATGCACAAACAGGTTTAAATCTATCATCACAATTTCTAATGATTTGTGGTTCACATGGAGCGTAACGAGCAATTTTCAAACCTTTTTTCTTTTTTTGAATACATTCAAATTGACACGGATTGCTATAGGTTTCACCATCTGTTCCACACATTGGATCATAATATAATGGGCAACAACATGGATTTAAATCTTCGAATGGAGGATCTTCGGCATTGGCTACAATTATTATCCAAATGAGTAGAAAAAACGGGAATATTCCCATCGATAACATTTTGATTTTATTTTTGTTTTTAGAAGAAGAAAAATTTCACTAAAAATAATGTGGAACGTCTTGTTCTTTGTCGAATGAATTTTATTCCCGTGTGTCGAGATTAAATAAGAAAAATTTATTCAAAACTGGTCGTATATTGAGTCTACTACGTGACTCGTTGAATATATGGGGTGAGGAAATCATAACAATTGGTTTCAATTTTAAATAACTCGAAATTGCTACAGATTTAATTATTCCATTATAAACCAGCCTTATTTACATAAATAAAAAAAAAAAAATTGTAATCAAAATAAAAACAAGAAAATATTGCATAAAAAAGACATTTTATTGAAAGATTTTTTTTTTACACAACAGATTTTTGACGCAAAAACGATTGACGCACACAATACATTTTTTGTGCAATTGACTGGCGACACTGTATTGCAAAACATGTTGCGAGGGCAACAGCTTTAATATTCTCTGTTAATTGAAAGGCACGAACTCTAAAAGCCATTTTTTTACAATAATTTTTCATTCAAAATGTTTTGCCATAAATTAATAATTTGATATTTGCAAAAATTGAATTTCATTTTACAGAAACTGCATTCTTACGAAATGTAAAATTAAAATAAACGGAAAGGAATAAATAAGCTCGTTCAAGGTTTATGGACGATTCGATGTGGTAATTATTTTCTTTTTTTTTTCAGCGAAATGGTGTTGAATTGGAATGAATTCAGCCGACGCAATGGAGTTCAACCATCTGGTTTATGCAATTTTGAAGTTTGCCAATTTTCTTTCCCAATTGTTTATAATAAAATTGCCAAAAATAAACAATTCATATGATAAATGGATGAAAGGAATACTTTCGAAATAGTATTTATTTTCAAGAATTTAATTGTTCAAAGGACAAAAGAAATCCATGCAAAAAATTTTCATCATTTAACCACAAGCTTGTGCTAGCTTGTTGATTCTATTAAAAAATTGATTTATGGTTTAGTGTGGTATGAATTTGTAAAACTAAATTCTTCAATTTTAAAACCAAACTAACAAAATGAAATGATATCATGGATCGCATAAATCAAAACACATGTGATGCAAGCAAAACAGACTCAATTTCGATTTTTCTTTGAAATAATCTGAATTGGAAATCAAACAAGAGCATTTCAAAAGCACAAAACATGCATTCGACACCATCGAATAGAAAATACGAAATGATTGCTGTGGTGTACTGTGTTATGTCAAGCAAAGGAATGTTTTTCAAGCATCAAGCTATCAATGTGACATAACTTTGTTTACATACAATTGCAATCGATTGCTGGTATAATGTAGATTTCCCACACACACACACACACATACATGTTTTGTCGTCATCTCCCGTGCGATTCAACTCGGTCGATTTTCCGTGTGATGAGATTGATTGAAGCACGTCGTTCGATTTCGTAATTTTTCCCATTCTATCTTTCGTTCTCTCTCTCTCTCTCTCTCTCTCTCTCTCTCTCTCTCTCTCTCTCTCTCTCTCTCTCTCTCTCTCTCTCTTTTTTTTGTGTGTGTGTGTGTTTCACTCAGTGGAATTGACTCGCTTTGTTTTCATTTATTCACTCATTATGTTTGGTTTTTGTTCTTATTTTCTTCATTTTGGCACTTGAAGCGCATTTCAATGAAAACGTTGTACGTATTCAAAATTAATGGAATGATGATTTACCGAAGAGATTGCCAATTTTCTATCTCTCATGAAATACACAAATCTCATGCTTTGATGATGCACATTCAATTGTGTATTAAAGCAGTCGAATCACCGCTAGGGATAAATAACAATTTGTGCTCGCACACACACACACAATCACACATAAAATGAAAATACGAATAGAACTGAAAAACATACACGTATAGAAAAAAAAAAACGAAATAAAATTGAAGAGAAATAAAAAACTTTGAACAGCGCAAATCATTTCAAGCAGATTAATTCTGTATGTTGGTGGTTTCTCTCAGAAATGTCATCTATGCACAAATAATTTCCAATTCAACTGATAATTTGCTCAATTGAAACACACTCCATACACACACACACACACACACACACACACACACACACACACACACACATGAAGCAGTTCAGGCACTTATTTTGATATTGAGGCAATAGTCATCGCAATCACTTTGTAAATTGTGCTTTTTTCTTCGGTGAAATTGAAGGCGAAAAAGTGGGAAAGCAAAAGCGAAGGCAAAGCAATTGTTCTATATTTTTTTCCATTACAGCGAAATATAAACAATTTTCATGAGAGTGGAAAATATCATTGGATGAAAATGGGAAAATCCATGATGATAAATTGGCAAATTTTAGCAAATATTGTGTTCTGTGTGACAATTTTCATTCGTTCCAATCAAAACGAAAAGAAAATGGTTGATTGCTAGATGAACCTAAACCAAAACATATTCTATGTAGTATTGAAAGCAGTCAACCGTGCAATGTTTGCACGATGTAAGACGAAAAGCTGTTTGCAATTGTTTTTGTTGAGGGTTTCGTTATTGTTTCTATTTCCATTTGAAATTGATGTTTTTTTTTTCCTTTGGTCATTTCCGGCTGTTTCATAAGGGTGTTTCACACAGAACCATCTTTCGTTCGATCCATGCGCATTTTTATTTCAATCCATTTCATATGATGAACACTGACTCTAATAGGCGAGAATTATTAATGCATCGAAACAGATATCGTTCGGCAAATCCATTATGACATGTCAAAATTAAAGAGGAAAAGAAGCCAAGATAAGAATAACGATGGAAATTCTAATCGTGATCAACACTTATTTATCTTCTCATTATGCAACACGAAATCTAGGCTTTTGTCATAAATCCTGAATTTCATTTTGCCGTCAATTTTTCGACATACATGAAAGTTACAATTTTTCTATTTTCGGATGAGTTTTTTTTTTTTTGCACTTTACCCAAACTATTTTTGTAGATAGTCGATTCAATTCCATTTCACCCAGCCTGAATAAATGGATATTCCCATTTTGTTAGGCATTTTGCTCTGTTTTCCGCTGCCCATCTCTCTCTTTTTCTCTGTACATTTCGTTTTCTCCCAATCTTTCCCTTTCTCTCTTTTCGATTTTCTCTCTCTCTCTCTCTCTCTCTCTCTCTTTTTTTCTCTTCTATCGCTTCCTTTCTCTATTTTTCTCTTCCCTTCTCGGTTCTCACATCTCTGCAAAACTCTCATTGCGCTTATTCGACCCCAGTCAATTGGGAAAGACTGGCAAGTCTTTCTCTCTCACTTGAATTCCAAGCCAAAACGCATAACAATCCATTCAACGGAAACGAAAAGTTTTTGCCACCGAAGTATACCGTTGGGATTGTACATAATGCGTTTGTTGACTATTTGTTTTCCGTCACGTAATTTGGTCTATATGTGTATTCGTATATATGTATTTGGTATCGAAATGTATGTGTACACCAAGGCCATCTAATGAGAATATAACAAAAATTGTTGTACGCATTCGAATCTCGAAATGTTGCAAAACAACAATCCGCTTTTAATTTCATATTATCATGATGCGTTCACACCAATTGTTACTGTGTTGGCTCGCTTTTCGGTGAAATGAACAAGAAATTTAATAAAATGTATGATGATGGGGGTAACATTGAAACAGGAACTAAATAAGATACGAAAATAAGCATGACATGAATTCATAATTATGTTTGATATGAACATTCCATAACGCAATGGTCGCATGTACGTACATTACAATGCTGCACACTTGTTCAAATAATTTCAGCACTTTTCGGTTCTCTCTTTTTTTGCTCTCTCTCTCTCTCTCTCTCTCTCTCCCCTACATTTACTTTTCCCATGTTTCCCTCTATCTCTCCCTATCTCTCTTTTCTCTCCCTTTTGTCTCTATCTGTCTTTGTGTTTTGTAATAGAATTAAGGCAAACAACAACAGCACAAACAGTGATAATAGAAATGTGTCTAGAAAATCAAAGAATTCGATCAACCAGATGAATATTGTGCTTGAGAATGGTAAAGCAGCGAACCAAATTCTTGAAACTATCAAATGGATTTTGATGCGAATAAACCAAAGAAGAAAAAAAATAAATAAATACAAAACACAAAAGATAGCACCTTTTGTACCCTTTCGACTGCTGTCTGTGCCTGTGCATCGATATGAAAGTTTAGTTATAGATTGAAAATGCTTTTGACAATGATTAGATTTTGGCCTTTTTTCTTTTTTGAGAATAATCTTGATTGGTCGTTTTTAGTTTTTTCTTTCAATTTCTGCTTCCCTTCGCACTCATTTAAAGCGTTAGTTTGAACACACAGAAAAAAAAAAGAAAAAAGACGGATAATCGAAATGAGAAATTTTATATTTTGGCATTGTTTGTTAGTTGCAAAATTGACGCCTTGAGTCAAGTTTCGAATGAAAGCATAACAAGAATTACAAAATCGGAAAATATTCCATAAATTTGCTTGATTGAAATTGTGAGCCGGAGTTTTTTTTTTTTCTTCTTGATGCTGATGGTTGAAAGATTAAATGCGTCATTGAAACTCGAAGACTATTGAGATGGTGGCGAAAAATTGAAGGGATTGATTTCGACGATAGAAAATCGATGATATGAAAAATGGTTAACATGTACAAGAGAATCGACCATTTGCTTGAGAAACATCTGCGCAAAAAAATATCGAATTCCAACAGCAGACGAAACATTAAATGTATACAATTTTTTTCACTTTATATAGTCAGTCAAGAGCGAAGACCGAATGGGCCAATATATCGATATCGATAGTTACGATGTGAATGTTTGTTGCCGAACGATTGACAACATTTTTGATGTGGACATTGTAAAAACAAAAGACAACAACACCGAGACTGATTGGATACAATACGAATCAATCGAATGAAATAATCAAATGGATTTTCAGTCGACAGTAGTTCGACTTTGATCCGGATCATTGTTCATGTCATGAAATACAAAGTATTAAAAGGTAGAACCGAAAAAGACGAAATCGAAAGGGAAGAAAAAAAAAGACACCAACGTTTTCGAAAACAAGCAATCCAATCAGAATATTCAGATTAATGCGGCTAAAGTTTTATTCTCTATTTTGCCTTCTCTCTATCTCTCTCTCTCTCGCACACTTTGTCTTTTGTTACAACGTTGTATTCATTTACACAGTTCGTATTCGTTCAAGAGACAATGTCGTCGAACGCTGCCATTCTGATGTTTGACACGGTTTTTGCAATACCCACCTCGATTTTAGTTTTGTCACTGTGTTTTTTTTTTTTTTTTTTGTTCAAATAGTGCCTGCATTTCGACGTTAACATTCAGTTAGTTTTTTTTCTTTCTTTGTAAAAGCCAAACTTCAACTAAACAGATACCCAGTGACAACGAGTTGCTGGTAACGTTGTGTCAACAGCAAACTATCTAATTTTATGCGAAAAAGCCCTTTGTATACAAAACCGTAGTTTTTTTTTTTTATTCTCTATTTACATTCAATGCCTCTCATGTCTGACTTTTTCAAAATTTGTCCGGTTGTTCAGTCTGCATTCAAGGCGCTTCAATATACTAATTCCACTCAAATTTTATGTTGTTTTATAAAACGATGTTTTTGTTGTGTTTTTTCCTCTGTTGTCATTGATGCTGCTATTGTTGTTGTTGTTGTTGTAGTTGTAGTTGTTGTTGGCCAGTTTTTGTGTTCTATCTATTCAAGTAGTTTGGTTACTGCTTGATATGTTCAACAACACAATACACAACATATAACCGGCTATTTATGTTTTTTGTTCAGTTTGAATGTGCATTCAATAGTGATCCCCATGTCGATATTCTCTATACTCTCTTGTATGAAAAACAGAGCAAAAAAAAAAAAAAAATAAATAAAACTGAAAACTACAACTCGGATAATAACAATATGTTCTTGTTGATAATCGGACAGCAAATAGAAAAGTTTTGTGCACTATCTATGGGTGAAAATATAGAAAATGTGAACCATAATCGAGCATCAGTACAATATATGCAAAAGGCCATTTCACAGCCAGACCCAATTTAAAATGTTATGTTATCCTCGTATATCAGATAAAGAATAATAATAATAATAATGGCATTGAATGCGCTCTAGCCAGATCGAATTACATAGACAGAATACAAATTCTACAACAGAAAATTATGTGATTTACCCCCTTTCCCGACTTTTGGGATGGGACAGAATGAAAAAAAAAAAAACTTTACCCAAAATTCATTAAAAATGTGAAACAAACTGTTTATTAAACACTAGACTAAAGCATTTGTTCTCTGAAAAACTCAACTGAACTGTTTTGTAAAACTTTTTTTTTTTCCTTCAATGTTTTCGTGATTTGTTTCATAATACACAATGTCAATATTTAATGATATCACAAATTAAATTCATCGATACTGGGCACATGTACTGCAAATATTCTATTGTTTGACTTTTAAACTAAAAACATTGTTTACAAACAGAACTTTTCATTGGACTTTTAACTTTTAAATTGAACGAATTTACTAAATATTGATGAAAATAATGAGAGAAATTTTGAGAAATGGTGAAAAATGGTGAGAAATTTGAGAAATGGTGTTTGAAGAATAATATTCACAGAAATACATTCTTCACTGAGAAAGACATTCAGCAAATGACAAAAATTCCTCGCAATGAATTGAAAAAGAAAATAATGGTAACAACGAGAAATAATTTGAAAAATTTTGAAAAATTAAAAAAAAAAAAAAATACAACTCTTTAAAGAATGAAGAACAATTGCTTAAGTAACTATTGATAATTAAACGGCAAATAAAATGTTCAACATTTTCCTTGGGATGTTCATGAAAAGTGTAGCATTCACATAAGGAAAATATGTTTCACAAATTCCGTAACACGGTTAATAGAACGTAATGTGTGAATTTAACACGATGAATGATTACAGGTTGTGCAAACGACATTTCTGCATACATTGGATTTGTATATAAAGGTTGATAGTGATGTGCATAAAAGGCGGAAACCTACATTTGCGTAGCTATTTTGTGTTCATTTTACAAAATTGTAGCATGTGTAACACGAAATGGTTACGTCATTTCCAAGACAGACATAATGTTAAACTCATGCTCTTTATCTATTGAAATGAAAACGATGTTTTGTGCCAATAAAACCAACTGTGTCAATCAAATGGATTGAAATTCGTTATCATGATTGTATCGTTTTTGAAAAAAAAAAAAAAAAGAAATCTTTGATTCTATTTAGGATACTTGTGAAAATGTACTATACACCAACTGCATCATCATCATTGAATTAGTGTTTAGTGATTAGAAAGCAATTAAAAATCCAAATAGCAATTGTTCACCATACATTTTCCATAAGCTGTTAAATAAACAACAAAAGTCCAATGCAATTTTATACAAATCTCCACATTCTATGTGTATACACCGTGCGTAGTAAGTAATTAGTTAAATGGTTGAACTTAGTTAAAATGTCTCGCAGTTATTGTTGTTGTTTAATATGTAAATTTTACTTGAACTCACAACAGTTTCACAAAATGTTTCATTTTGAATTGGGTTAATCAACCACTCGACGAATACGAATGTGAATTGAGAGGCAAAAATTGCATATAATAATATTTTCTATGTTTTGTTTCAAAACAATTTGAATAAACAAATCGTTAGGAATTTTCGTTGTGCATTCCATGGTTTTTATTTCACTCTCGTGCATATATATATATATGTAACGAGATAATATTAACACTAACTATGTGGATGCCAGAGTGTATGTATGTACGTGGCAATAATGCAATTCAAATGAATGAAAGAGGTAACGATAGTCAATAAAACGTTTTTCATTTGCATAAATGAAAAAGCACGCGCGCAATAAGCGCCAATGTAACATATTGCTAATCAATGGCGAAAATTACATTTAAATCGAATTTACGCGTATATGCACTACGCGCTTATACTGTTTTCGATTACATCTATGAAATCGAACATTGGAAATGCTATAAGTAAGGGAGGAAAAAAAACAAAATAGGACGAAAGAGAGAGAAAGAGAGAAAGAGGAGAGAGATTGAGTGAGAGAGAGAGAAAGAGAAAGAGAGATTGAGTGAGAGAGAGAGAAAGAGAAAGAGAGAGAGAGAGAGAGAGAGAGAGAGAAGAGAGAGAGAGAGAGAGAGAGAGAGAGAGAGAGAGAGAAAGAGAGAGAGAGAGAGAGAAAATGAACATCAACAAATAATGAAAACATCTGAGTTTAATTTATACGATGCCATCGCAGACGAAAACACATAAATATTTTCGCCATTATTGGAATATGCTCGTGGAATTACTTGAACATCGCAGACGCTTCGCCATTTGTGCGTATTCGTATGATTTCTCATTTACGATTTAATGGGACAGTTTGTAACTTAACACACTGACATTTTTACTTTTCCGCACACACAATTTACTATAGAACTCAATTGTAATTGGTTGAAGTTTTTGAAGAAAAAAAAATGCCTTCTCACATTTCAGTGGGGCATCAACAAGACCCATTTTACAAGGATTTTTCTTCCTCCCAATGAAAACAAATTTATATTTTCTACTCATTTTATTTAATTTTAACCAATTCTTTTTTGACGAAAATTTTCTTTCTCTTGAAGAAACAATCATCCGCATAGCGTTGCAGAAAAGTTCGTAATATTATATGCAAAATTGTTTATGTTTTTCTTTCATTTCATACGTCGATATTAATTTGAAATCATTTGCTATTAATCGTGTCAAATTTAATATTATCATCATTAATTTTATTGCGTAAGCGTGAACGTTCGAATTGTTGATTATTTTATATTTGTGATTCGTCACGATGCAGACACAATCTAAGAAAATTTTTACGATAAATTAGTATCTTTACTAAATGCAACCATCCGAAAATTGGTTTGCTTTCAATAGCAATTCATTAGCACGAAACAGTATTTATTTGGGTCAGTTTGTGCTTTGGTGTGTCAATAAATCCAGACAACGGTTGACATTTTGTTGGTCGCATTTTTTTTTTTTTTTTTTTTTTTTTGCGTCGATAACACTTTAATTGAATCTCAATGGAGACGCAATTTGTTATTCCCTTTCCGTTTTTATTGTGCCCTCTTTTTGTTAATATATCCAAACAAAAAATGTTGTCACATTCACAATATATCAATGTGGAAAAGGGCACAGTTCATAATGAAAATACAAATTGTTATTGCGTTAGGTCAGCCACAATATTGAACTTCTTGTTGTGGATTAAAAAAGAGAAAAATCGAAAAAAAAATTTGGAGCAAAAGTATGAAAAAGATTTTGATTTCTTTTTCGTACTTTTTATTGATAAATGTTTAGTATTTTTTGAAAAAAAATTAGAAAAAAATTCACAATTTTGAATGAATAATGCTAATTCACTTGATATAAATTACTTAAATAAATTGGATTTATTTTGAAAGTGTGTTGAAACTGTAAACTCGTAAACAGATTAGTTGTAACATAAATAATTTATTTGAATCGATAGGTTTCATCAATAAGCTTTAGCAGAATTACGTAAATTCAACTAGCTATTTGGTTGTTGGTAAACAATCGGCTTATTGGTTTTCGTCTGACCACAAGCACCAATTGTTTTTAATATGGCTTTTAATCACAGACCTTGGATACATAAGAAATTATACCAAATGGACTGCACACCATTAGTAAATATTCACAATATGATTAAAGCATAATAAATATCCGATTAAGGCACAATATCGCAAAAAATAGGAAAAATAGGAAAATTGCACAAAACTTTTTTGAGTGAATAGCATTTCTGATGAATGGAAGAGAGAAAATGAGAAAAAGACACCATGTTCCGTAAGTCTTATGCATCAATGAACATTTGGGCATCAAGTGATCAAGATACTCATTTTTTTTTTTTACCCCGGAATGACTGTTTAAGCAAAAAAAAAAGACATCGGTAAATAGACGTGCACATACAAAGCACATTCCGACCAAATATACAGAACAAATATGTTCCTATTTGCAAAGCTCTTTCAACCTTTTAAGCTTTTGCTTTCTCCTTCATACTCTTTCTGTCCTTTTCTGTATCTTTCTGTCTCTTTCTGTCTCTTTCTGTCCTTTTCTGTCTCTTTCTGTCTCTTTCTGTCTCTTTCTGTCTCTCTTACTCTCTTTCTGAATCTATTTCTCTCTCTCTCTCTCCTCCAATCTCTCTATCTTACTCCATTTTCCTCTTTTTCTTTGTTGGCTCAATGCATACAAAAGAACTGTTTGCTAAGCGATTTTCTTTCAACCAAGTGAAGCAAGTGGATATTCGCGTTGAGCACTCCCCTACTCTGGTAAAAGGAACAAAATGTAACAGAGAAAAAAAAACTCATTCATTTATGTATAATGGAGTGAATACAATATTTGAATGTTTTCACAAAGACCTAGGCTACCTTTTATATCATTCGATAGACATTGAAATGGACATTTCGCAGCAGATGATGATTTCACTGAACATCAAAAACTATACCCAAACAAAAAGAAACTATCTCGTGTCGATTTTACATTTTTACTTGATGAATACAACTAGCACAAGGACATTTTTCTGTTGAAGGAAGCAACATTGACGAAGCAAACGATTTAAACGATTACTTATTGTACATTTCGTTCGCCGCATTTCAAAAAAAAAAAAATATATCCCATTTCATACAATATTTTATCGAACAAAGTTTTGTTCCATAAAGTGAAACCTTTTAAGAGATAGACAAAAAAATTACTTGAGTACAAATGAAATGGAGTGTCAACAGATGCGATCCATTTGATAGTTTTAAAAAAACCATATTAAAAAATACCATAGTATATTTTGAATGCATAAAAGCGCCTACACAAATATTTATCATTTTGTATGTGAGCATTTATGATAAATACATATGAAACAATTTAAACAATTGCGGTATTAACCTCAATTTGAGGCTTCTCAAACTAATACATCAGCTCATCCACTAAATTTTTGCAAATATGCGAAAGAATTTTGTTTTCGCATACAAAAATATTAACTTGTGCAATTCAAATTATGTTCATTGCATGGAGAAAATGAGCAACTTTAGATTTTACATTCATCTATGGATTTTATTTTTAAGCATATTATATGAATTTAAAAAAAAAAGACTCAATTTCATCATAATAGACATGATCCAAAATAACGCTTTTTAAAACCATTTCATTTACGTGGAGATAGAATTTTAAATTAACAAATATTATTTCACTCATTTATCGAAAATCCGATTTAGAATATTATTCATTAAATGCACAATTTTGTATGAAATATTTGAATCAATTCTAAAACATCGCTAATATTTCATCCTAAAACTATTTTCGTTCCTATGAAGGGTGACTATGGCCACATCAATTTAAACACAAAATTAATCGAGCCTAATTGATTTCATAGCAGCCAGTAAAACAACATTAGCTTTTCAACATTTTCAATGAATATGATGATGATGATGATGATGATGATGATGATTCGCTGTGTACAGCGTTCATGTTCATAAATCTAACCGCATAATTCATTACATTGAGTCAGTGGCTTGAAGCATAAAAGCACACTTGGCCTATTTATGTGCTGAACTAATTACCATTTGTATGTATAAAACAACCATTTGAGACAGAGAGTACATCTACTTGAAAGTCAATGAGAGCACAATTTTGAATATCAATCAAAATGATACTACAATGTTTCTTTATACTATATACATTGATGCTGCTTCTATATACTATAGTGAACGGGATTCATTCATAGCCAGAATGAAATGCTACTAAAACAGGTGAACGTACAATTACTCGGTCAACTTTATTAGATCAAGTTAAATTAAAATCTAATGGCTTTTAATCTACATAAAAATTAGTATACCAACGTTAAATAGAACATAGACTGTAGGAATGGTGTGAGTGGTTAATAAACACAGTATATTTATGTTATCATATATACAGAAGGACCAAAGACAAGTGATTGCAATTATGAATATCCATTTACTTAGCCTTACAATAATTACGCTCAAACAATTTTTGATGACAAAGTTTGTCAGACAAACCTATTGGTCCTAAGCTTGACCATCCAACTTGGTTTTTTTCTTCTAACAAGTTGAATTTATTATGAATCATTAACTGTATAGTTCTTTGAGCTTCAAAGTAAAACAAATGACCTTTTCTTCATTTTTTTTTTTTTTTTTTTTTCGTTTTTAAATATGTATGATTTCGATTTCACTTTTACTCATTATTTGATCGAAAAAAAAAAAATTACTAACTTAATTTCTACAAATCAGGAATACTTCCAAGAAGAAATTAACGATAAAGAAGAAAAATACAGATGAATATGTTTCTCAAAACAAAAAATAATGAGATTTACGCGAATAAGACTCTAAGATAAAATTGAAGCAAAAAAGAAGAATTTGAAGAAACAGATGAAGATGACGAGATGAAAACATGAAAATGAACGAGAATGTTTTGCTTAGCATTGAAAAATTGTGTCAATGAGAAAATGCGAGAAAAGAAAAAGTTCCTAAATCATTCATCCACCACCTTTTTGAAATCGGCACAATTATAAAGCTCCCGTCGAAATACAAATGAACAAAATGATGGCACCATTGTGGCCATTTTATTTCGAAACTTCTACAGCTGCACAGTTAAAATCATGTCGAGTTTAGCAAAGTAATGGCTTCTCTTTTACAAAACTTTAAATGTGAATTGCCATTTTTTTTTTTGTTTTCTTTCTCTCTCTCTCTCTCTCTCTCTCTCTCTCTCTCTCCCTCTCTCTCCCTCTCTCTCTCTCTCCCTCTCTCTCTCTCTCCCTCTCTCTCTCTCTCATTCCATTTCGCTCGCTCTCTCCCAAAATGCATGAATCTTAAGAAATGGTTGAATTTTTATTCCAACCAAACTTCAGCATTCTTTTTCGGCAAAACTTTCAACTCAATGAAATATGTAATCACCCTGACTTCATGAAAGGTGTTTCTGTATCAAATAAAAAAAAAAAAAAAACGTTTCACAAACCTAAATGAACTAAAAGCCGTGTTCATCGATTTGTTAAAACCGAGCAAACTTTACCGAATCAAATAATTAAAACTTCATTATGTATTCAACGCATTTACAGTATGAAAAATGCTGTCGAAAATATGGACCAGTAGTTTACATTATATGTTTTTAGCCACACTAGTCAAACAATTCGAAAAATGATGACAACGCATATCAATTGACGAAAAAAAAAAAGACACAGAATGAGTGGGAAAAAAAAGTGTAACGAAAAAATTGGTGATTAAAATCGTTTCAGTTGATCGAAAATTGCTGCAATTGCATTGAAATTGGGATACACAGAAGAGAAAGAAAAAAAACTTACTCCCATTGAATTAAACGTTGAAAATGGATTACGTTGCGCCTCACCAACAAATTAGATTCTACAATAACAACAATCATTGAGCCAGTTGGCGGATGGCATTTTAAGTTGAAATGTATCCAACGCATACGATTCAGTTTTGTTCTATTCATTTTTTTTTTTACATTATACATAGTTTTTGATAGCATTTCCACCAGATTTTCACTTACTCATCCTCAATGCAACTGCCGCAAATACATTGCCACTGAATTTTGTTGGTCAAACAAGCCAAACGAATATATACAAAAAAAAAAAAAGCAAAAATATGTTGATCTAGATTTGTTGCGATCTGCCAATCGTTTGCAATTGCAAAAACACTGAGAATGCTGAACCACCACATTTCATGGATATGTGTACAAATACGAGATTGTGTGCGTTGGTTAAAACTCGATTCAAACAGCCTCAAAATAAAAAAAAAACGTGAGCGCACATTTTTAGTGCTGTTTACAGCTTTCGGCTCATTGTGCATCAGATTAAGTTCATATGGTTTTTTGCATTTTATTTAGTTTTGTTCGGGCATTTTGTTGCAAAATTAAATAATATCAAACATCAGCCAAGCTTGGTTCGCCTTTGCCCATTCAATGTACAGAAAACAACTTACTGCGTTTTTTACATTTTGTTTGGCTTCTGTCTCTCCCCACAGAAAAGTTAAAACATGCTGAGATGCGGGTGCATTTTTTTGCGACTATTTTCCTTTTTGTTTTTTTTTTTTTTTGTTACTTGCACATTGTAAATTTTGCGCCATTCATTGGACTGTGTGTATTCGACTGCAGCGGCCAGTGTGTCTGGAGCAGCTGGATCTGTTTTTGAAGCGTTTTTTTGCACACATTTTTTCTTCGTCGCTTGTTTTTTTTTTATTCCTATGATGTTTTACAAAAAAAAAAAAAAAAAACATTTTTTCCCTCGATTTTTTTTACGCTGCACATTTGTTCTCATCCAATTCCTTGCATATTTTCAAATAAAACCAAGAAGAGAAAAAGTTAAAATTGTACACAAATCAAAACTCATCGCTCGGTGACAGATGATTGCATATACAATTTTAAGCCAATTATTTGCCTGTTCAGTTTTTGATCGTTATTTGAATTGAAAGTGACTTTATTTCAAAGACTTTTGTTTGCTGAGGGTAATCTGAGTTATGTATAAATAGCTTTTTTTTAACTAGACATCAATAGTATAAATAAAGTCGAGCTGTCGAATGAATGCCTATGATATAGTCAACTGTCTTACCATAGGGAAAACGTTAATCGAAATCTAACAGCTTTTTTCTCGAAAATATATGAAATATTGGTAATGCGTGCCAAACAGAAATAACAAACAGAATTGTTTTCTTATTGACATAAATTTCGAATTACAATCAATCATATTATTTGTTTTTAAATGAATCAAATTGATGATGATTTTTCTTTTCCCTTAAATTTTTAAAAAATGGTTCCAATACAAGCACATAAAAGTGTAAGTTAAATTTCAACAATTTTGAAAATATAATTTAAGAGCTAAACTTTCGTAAGACCATAAAGTAAGAAAAAGCAGCGTTCATAATCTGAAATGTGAATTAAGCAAAGAACATTACATTAAGGACTTTATCAACTGAAATGTGTTAAAAGTTGGCATTACCTTCATATAAACCTCCAAAGTGCATCGAGAATCACCAAATCCTCTTAAATAAATATTCTTCTGGCCCATTCCAATCATCATTGGAATGTTTTGTTGCATTTCCATTGGTAATTCATACCATAAAACATCATAAACATCTTCGGCAATATGCAAAAATCGTTGTGTAACTTTGTTACCAAAATAACAAAATACATACAGACAGCACAGATTCGTTGATGTTGGAACCAATATTTGAACAATACCAACATAATTTTTAGCTGTAAGCAGCTAATAAAAAGCAAAAAAAAAAAAAAAACATTTCAAATCGAAAATGAATATTTCAAAACACCTTGTCTTGAGTTTTCAAAGAACGAGGGAAATTTTGATAGTGCTTTTATACCATTAAAGTTTTACTGTATAAAAGTACAGTGAATGGCGTAATCCTACTTCTATAGCATAACTAAGGAAAGAGCTTTAATGGTATAAAGCAAATCTTTGTTCTTTCTGTGAAGAAAAAAAAAAATTCGAATAAATTTAATTACAATATTAATTTGTAACAACAAACTGCTTATGGACACAATCGCAAACAAGAGATAAATAGAAATAATTCCGCTATTCACATCGGAAAAACGATTTGTAAACCTGAAAACAAAAATTTTTTCTCAAAACATGAATGAATTTTGGAAAATTGGAGTCACTTAACTCTTTTGCCTCTGCATCAAACGCAATAAATTCAACAAATTTTTCTTTTAGTTTGTTTCGTTTCAATGAATTATGAATCCATACAAATTTCGTTGTGTTTTCATTCAATTGTCGTAGAACTTCTTCTAGATCGGAAACAAAATCAGACATGAATAAAGAGAAACCAGCAACCAGCGACAATGTACTAATGATTAATTGTCCTCTAGCAAAAACAGTTGCCGCTTGAGTGATGGCGCATACAAAAAAACCGCCCGGTTTTTGCCAATCAAATGGATATCTATGAATAAAACACATAAAAATGAAGAAAAAAAAAAAAAAAAAATTTCGCTTCCATATACAGTTGTAAGATATGATTAAAATGACTCACGTTGCCGGATACATTTGTTCGAAGGCATTGTTGTCATAGCCTGAAGCAATATATTTGAAAATCGATATTGCGGTGTGAGAAATGGTGAAAAATGGCACCAACATTTGTGTCATTATCATAAAAGACATTTTTGTTAAATTTTCCACTTTGGTATTAGTTTTTCGGTAAATTGATTCGATTATTGGATTTGAGCTTCCTGTTTTTTTTGAACAAAAAAATGTTTTCATTTTTTTTAATTTACACTGTATTTTGATTAGAATTTACATTATTCAAAGGACTTTTAATGAAAATAAAAATCACTTTGAGATTATTTAAATTTTGCTTGTAATCTAACTTTAATTCTTCAGTAATTTTGCATACATTTCAGTTATTTTTTACAGTAATTTTCACAAAAACGTTTTGAACTTACGTTTTACGATGATTGTGTCCAAAGTTGAAAAGAGTTCAATATATTTGCTGCTTTGCCATAAATACACTGAATACCATGAAATCATAAGTAATGAGCTCATCAAAAAGTAAATGCATTCGGCATATTCACTGAATGTTCGAGTACCAAATGAGAAAAATGCAAATGTTGATAAGAAAAGAATCAAACAAATCCCGTAGAATATGCAATTTATAAGAAATCGAATACAATTTTTTGATTCAAATTGCAAAATACCACCAAAACGAAAAAATTTCTTTAACAAAACAAATGATTCCATTTTGAAACGTTCAAACTATTTCAATTTCAATGAAAAATATCGAAAATGTCCCTTTGGCAACAAAAGTTTCGTTAATTAATCTCTTTTGAATCTAATTTATAACTCAATTTAAATCAACTGTTTCATCCAGTTGTTCTGCACAGACTATAAATCATTAGCGCTCGTAATGAAATTTATAAATAAAATGTTTGAAATCATTGAGCCATTACCATTAAGATATTATGAATAAAGAATGAGTTACGGTCTACTGAAATCTTTATGAAATGTGTTCGAAATCTGATTTTAACAATAATTTGTTCCATTAAATATCTTATTGATTTCAATATGCGTAAAATGTAAGAATCAATTTCAACATTTTTTCTTTCTTTGAAACCATTTCTACTAATCTTGTCGACACATTCTAATGAATCAATCGGAAATGTTCTCATTGTTATATTCGCATGCGAAGAAGAAAAAAGAAGAAAAATGTCGTCAAAGTTTTTTTTATTGTTCGTCGAAGAAACACTAAGATTTTTCGTCTATTCCAAGGACTTATAAAAGTGAATTAGTTCAACGATTTATGTTGGTTTTTTTTTAATGACTTCAATAGCAAGTTGAATTAAAATGCTTGTCGCGGCCGAAAAATGTTGAAAAAAAAAAAAAATCAAATGTCGAAAAGCACTTTTTGTAATTTGTCTTTTAAAAGGAACTAATCATACTTTACACAGGATGGATGTACGTGGACTTTGCCGGCACGTCTAGACGACTTGTTTTTAGAAGCGAACAAAGTACGAAACGACCAATCAAACATTCACACTGCCAACCGACATTATAAATGTTTCAATGGAATAACATTGGCAATGGTTGCGTGATGTTTATAGGTTTTTGAATAAAATTATGAATTGGGTCGAAGAGTGAATTAAAATTGTCTAGAAAGCTGTGAAATGTAAGCAGCCCATATTTAATTTCAAATGGCGAATGACATTACCTTTGCCAAAAAAGCATGTCTTCTTGACTTCACCTCTTTCCTCTCTCTCTCTCTCTCTCTCTCTCTCTCTCTCTCTCTCTCTCTCTCTCTCTCTTTGCTTCCCCATTTCGCCTTCTCTTCAGAGAATGAAACCTGCCGTTTGATTTCTAATTTCGTTTATTTATAATATAAATTTCCTTTTGGCATCACCATCGAAATAGTCAAAGTAATCTGGCCTGTATACAGTTGGGAGTTTTTTTTTTTTATTTTTCTATGTTACCGCAACTCGGTCCGTAACTATCCGAGTAAGCCTGTAGTACAACATTTCAAGTGAAAACAGTTGAGTGAGAGCAGAACGGTTAAATGGCGGTATCAAAACTGAGTGCGGCTTAATTCAGCTTATGAATTCAGTCGTAGATTGGTATATATCTAAAATTGCATGTGTCACATCGTCGTAGATTATGTTTCAATTTGCGCAGTTTGTTGTATACGAGTGAGTGACTGAGCTAGAAATTTAATTTTACATAATTTGTGTGGAATGCTTGGAATCGTAAGATCTATTAGCGGTCGCAATAACAATAACAATGTATTGTGTGTAATAACCGGTGACAAAGTAAAATGCTTATACGTGCACAAGTATGTACGATTTGGGAAGAGAGAGGGGGGGGGGGGCGGTAAGTTTGGTTGTGTATGCGAAGAAAAAAATCGTGTGTCTTCAACGATTCACAACAACGATAGCAATAATGTATGGTACTTGATTATGGCATTAAACCGTGCCAAGGGATCATTCCGAATATGTATTTAAAGACTGTGTCTCATTTGACATTCACTGCAATATCCCAAATTGTGTGCACCACACATACGACCGTCATTTTGTTGTATTTTAATAAAGAATGGTGACATGTAATTCAAACGAAACAACAGCAACAACTAAAAACCTGAAAGAAAACGACGAAGAAGCAGAAGGGCAAAAACATGATTGTTTCGCTCAAACATCCCCACCGAAAAACAATATATAGTTTGAACAAACGAAAACAATTCGGTTGAAAATCTCTACTCTGCTTGCGGTTCCAAAATCATTTGTTTCTCAGCGCAATTTATTTTTATGGCACAACCAAAAGCGTGAACTTCATTCGGATACATCAACAACATTTCCATAAATTCGCGATCAAAACAAAGTTCAATGAATCTTTCATACATTTTGCATTCGAAATCGCATTTCCAATGGGAGTTTTTATAAAACGACAGAAAACCAATACATTTTCATCTTTTTACTAACATTTTTTGTTTTAAAATAGAAAAAAATTCAATGGTTTTTGTTCGCATACAAAATGAATCACGCCTCTAAAATACCTTAGCGACAAAGAAAAAACGCAGATAAAGAAACTGATCTCATGTATGAAATGAAGCAAAGTTGGCACAATTCATATGATTGAATGAGCGATTTTCATCTGTATTACTTCACATCGCATCGCATCTCAATCCATATTCCGCTGACTAGTACACTTAAAATGCAAATACTTTTTAGTACTTTTTCTCCTTGTGTACGCAATGGGAAGACACATATTATAAGAAAAAAAACACCAACACACACTCTTCAATAAAGTCACTTTTAATGAAAATCGAACACACGTGCATAACTGTAGAATGGTTGGATTTGATTTGAATTTTACGATAATGTTGCAACATTAGATATGTTTTGCAATGTCTTTTTGCAATCAAAGCCTTTCACATTATCGAAAATGAAATGCACTCAGCAATTTAATTCACTTTTCTTACATTTTATGCCATTTAATTCACTCAATCTCTCTCTCTCTCTCTCTCTCTCTTGCTCTCTCTCTCTCTCTTTCTCTCACTCTCTCTCTCTCTCTCTTTCTCTCACTCTCTCTCTCTCTCTCTCTCGCTCTCTCTCTCTCTCTCTCTCTCTCTCTCTCTCTCTCTCTCTCTTTCTCTCTCTTTCTCTCTCTTTCTCTCTCTCTCTTTTTCTAACTCTGCATTTGATTGTCTAAATTTAAAATGGAATACAATCGGCGAAAGCGTTTCATAAATTCTTTTTTCCCTGGCTTTGATGCAATGGTTTGGATAAGAGACAGACATCTTCTTTCAATTCATGTAGTTTTTATTACTTAAATCGGAAACATTCAAGAGATTCAAAGGATTTTTTAAATCGTTTACATTTTATTCACAGTGCTTTTCGATGAGAAAGATTTATACATTGGATCTATCACTTCCTTCATAAAGGTGGAAACTTAACACAAATGTCGTTCCGTTAACTTTTTCATGTCGCTAGAACATGAACAAAAAAAAAAAAAAAATAAATAAAGTTCGGATGAAGCGATCTTTTACGATTATTACTGAATTGCTCTATGAAAATTGTTAGAAAAAACACACATACATACGGAGACATAAAGAGTGAACAGGCGCCAAAATACTTGAACCATGAAATTTTGGTTATGACAAAATCATTTTCGGTTTCTACCTCTGGATCTCATGGTCTTTCTTTCTTTACTTTTTCTCCTTTTCTCTTCTCTCTGTCCATCTCTCTCTTTTACTCGCCCTCTTTCTCTGGTGCACACTTACCCTTTCCTTCAACCCCCTCCCCACTCTTCTTCACCTCCCTCAGCTCTCGATGCGATTGTGTAATCAATTTTATTCTTGTCATATTTTACGTCATTTTGGTGTTAGTCACTTTATGTTTTGAGTATCGCTTAAGTAATATAACCACAGGCAACATTCATTGATGAGATGTGACATTCGAAAACAAATCGTAAAATGTGTGCAAACAATATAACAGTAAAACACTGTGTCATCAAAAAATAAATTCAGATGAAAGCGCTTTGAGCTGAGTGGAAACACCATTTTGTAATATCATTGCGACCGCATTTAAGCGAAACAAGATGTTTAGATGCTTGAATTAAGTTCTTGAAAACTATCATCTTTTCTTCTTTTGTTTTTTCTTGTCTAAAAATCTTCGTTAAATTTTTACATCAAAGTAAAAGCTCTAGGGGATGATTGCCATTTAAAAATATAGTTCACGCTTAGTATCGTTGTTAAATTACATTGAAACAAAGAATGTTGATCAAATATTACATCTAATGCGTTTGAATTTTGATCACAATTATTTATTCATTCAATTCAGTTCTGTTCAATTCAATATGAATGATGAAATTTGCAATTATTTGAGCAATGCGACGAAAATCAACATGATTTCAATTACATTAAAATCGCTTCAAGTGAAATTGTATCTAAAGCTATAGCACGTTCCTTGTTTTAATTTTGATGAGAATGTCTGCATGCATTGTAAGCGAAAATAGAAAATCCATGCTCAACTTTAATTTGTAACATGCATATGTGGATTTTGGTTTTTCAAAACTATCTGAAGCATTTAACGTTTTACTAATGTTCTAATATTTTAATGGAATTTCCAGAAACAAAATTGCTCAATATCAATGTTTTTCCTCTTGCTCTCTCTCTCTCTCTCTCTCTCTCTCTCTCTCTCTCTCTCTCTCTCTGCAATGAATCTTTTTCTCGCAATTTCGCTTGAAATGATTGATTTTGAATATGATTCATTATGTTGAAGGAATTCTTTCTAATTCAATACCATTGCTGATAACCAAAATCAAAATTGAATTCGTCAAAATTGTATGAGAACATTAAAACCACATTTATGCTAAAGTTTTAAATATTATGCATAGGAATGAAATACAGAAAATTGAGATATTCGTTAATTCAAATCAAAATGCATCCACAAATTGAAATGGTATTAATTTCAGCATTTTTTTTTCTTTTCTGGAGCTAAAAAAGTTTTCATTAGGAAATTCCTTTCGTGATTCCACGAAATATAAGAATTTTAAATCAAAATTCCGATCATATATCGAAAATATGATATCGTTTGAATAAAAAAAACACATTTATTTGAATGGATTAGAAAATACGAAGAGACGATCTGGAATATCTGTTGGGAAAAAAAAAAGAAAAACTCGCGAACATATGTTTTCGCTCTACTCTTTGTGATTAAAAACATCGTTAATAAAAAAATTGAAATCTCCTTTGAAACCGAAACGAGAGGCTTTGTCTGCCGACGGAAAATGAGAGGAGAGTGGTAGAAAGAGGAGGAGAGAGACAAAGAATGAATGAAAGTGAAAAAAAAAGAACTGGACAAAATTCAGCATGAAAAACGTGATGCATGTCGTAATAGCGCATGCAAAATTCACAAATGGACTGTGAAATGACGCCACGCTGCATGTTGTAATTTTAACTTCAAAGCGTGATGATCAAAAAAAAAAAAAAAAAAAGAAAAAGAATAAAAACCAAACTACTCTCTTAACCATTACGCTATCGTTTTCATTGCAAGCAACCAACGAACATTGCATTCGATTGTTGAACAGAACTCATTGAATAGCTAATGGCAAACATGTGAATACTGCAAATCGAATGCCCAATGTCATTTTTCATTCGCTTCGTTCATTGATGTAATGCGCTGTTTGAATGAGAATGTAAAATGTGCCAGTGTCACATAAATCATTTATGATAGATTCATTCTTTTATGTCTTTGGCCAGTGGCCATTACCGTTTGTTTCCCATACATACACACATAGCCGCCACATACACACATAGCCGCCACAGACACAGGCACAGTCTGTAATAAATTTTCAATGGGAACGAACAAATTTGTTTGTACACAAAGAGTTCAAAGGGAACTGCTTATGACATACAGGATACATGCCATGCACACAAAAAAATTCCTGTTCAATTAAAGCGATAAATACTCACAAAGAATGGCTGGTGGTTATGGAAAAAAAAACGCCACTGACAACATGTCTTTCCATATGCAGATTGCATAATGAGTGGACTGTTTGGGCTTTATTCGATTCGGAAATTGTGACTTCCGCTAATATGTGTACGCGCCTTTCTCATCAAACTTTATGCTAATGCCAAGTAAAATCGGGGTCATAGAAAATGAATAATCCAAACGAAAGTTTGATGTTGGTTACATCTTAACTGGAAGAATTATGCAAATGTTTAAAGCCTCTTCTTACTCACGAGTTTAACCAATCGAATCTTAACTTAAGTTTCAAGAAGTTCTTTTTCTCATTCATACACACTTAATCTTTGTTTGAAACCTTTGAAATAAGTGAGCATAATGTTTGTATTAAAGAGTTTTCAAGGGAGCATCAAAAATAAAAAAAGTTACACTGAACCGCAGTTGTTTCTTCACCACAAAATTCCCACTGTCATTCATTATGGCAAATTCAACGGGAATATTCAAGCGAAAAGTCAATAAAATGATTGCACATGTTTCTCTAATAAATTCACATAAACTTTAACGCTAAATATTTATGTTTGTTGAATTGTATACATTTATATATATATATTCGAAAATTCGCCCTCAAAATATTGTGAAAATTAGTGTACTGCCAATGCCCACACGGTTTATGGTTTTGAGATTGCAAAAAGGTAAAATGCGGGTTTGCGTGCACTAATTCTCTCTGAATTATACACAAATAAACAACTTGGAAAATCCATTGGTGCAAAAGAAACGAAATGTAGCACCAGTGCTATTCCTGATGCGCTACTGTTGCACACAGGTATGCGATATTCGGTACTGTTTTGTAAATGGAAACGGTTTAGCCACCGCAAACATACTTGTGTAAATATGAGAAAAATAGCGAAAACACAATGTTACTCCATTTATTTACTGATGTGCACAATATCAGCATTCCTTGCATCGAACTTTGATATGGCATTGACGGTGTAGATATGAATAAAATTTAGCAACTTGACTATGTAAATAACAAATAAACTACGAGCGCCAAGAGGCGTGGGTGTGGGATGGAGATAAAGAGAAAGCGCAACATTTCATCTGTCGCATCGGATGCAATGCAAAATGGAAATGATGTTGGTTCGGCATTTTATTGTTGTTGGCTTAGAATTTATACATACTATTCTTTGAAAGCATTTTGTTTTTGTGTGATATGAATGAAAAATGGTAGCAGATTACAAGAACTCGTTATCAAGATATGTCAAGAGTGGCAGAAAGCGTAATAATATTTCTTGTTTTTTTTTTTCTAATTTTTCGTATCTGTTATTTGCAAATAAAATGGTTTCGAATGAAAAAAAAACAAAAATATTGCTATTTTTGCTGTGTAGCAAAATTTCATATCAAAAAGGTTGGAAAAGAAATTTTGATTCAGTTTTATTTGAATGTTCATGTTATTAAATGTTGCAAATGCTGGAATTTATCTATGCACATGTTTATTTTTGCTACTTTGTGCAAATCAAATGCGGAAAATATACCAATGTAGACAATAAAATTGCTCATATTTTCGTTTCATTTTGTGCCGATTAATTGCTATATTCGCTGATTCTCTCGCATTTGAATCGCAAAATAACTCGGAATAAATCTTTTGGAATTACCACCGTATCTCATTGCGGAACATCGCCCAAAGTATATCATAACTGACCATGATTAAAAGGGCAAAAATCTTTTTGCACAGACTTTATTGAGACGCAGATTAGAGCTCATGAATAATGTGAATGGATGAAAGAATTGCTTCTTCTTTTTCACTCTCTTGTTCTCTCTCTCTCTCTCTCTCTCTCTTTTGTTCTCTCTCTCTCTCTCTCTCTCTCTCTCTCTCTCTCTCTCTCTCTTTCGTTCTCTCTCTCTTTCGTCCTCTCTCCTCCTCGTTCTCACTCTCTCCATCTCTCTATATTTGGTATTTCACAATCGGTGTAGGCAAAAGAAAAAATTAAGAAATTATGCTAATCATCGTTCGTGTTCATGATACAAGACTGAGGTTAATGATGATGATAACGAATATGTTGTGGCTGATGATTTATGTTCACACCGGCATATCGCATTTTTTCTTCATCGTTGCCAGTTCATCATAAACTGTAACACGCGCACCGCACACACAAATATACCGGCCAATTCGTCTTCCAAGATTCATCCTCATCTCTATGGCGAAAAGAAATTTTTTTGATTCAATGTTGGAAAAACGAGACATTTAAATTTGTATCCATGTTAAATGATAGGTCTTTCGCAACAATTTCATTTAAAAAGTTGTTTGGCTCATTTGAAACAGCAAACCATTTTTATACAGATTCTATCTAGTCCAAAACACAATACAAAGCTATCTGTTTGCTGTTGTGGACTCACCGTCACTCAATTACAGTACATTATTTTTGATTTATCTGCTTGTCGTTTTTATGCTCTTATTATTTTTACTTGAAACATATTCAAATATTATATTGCACGGAGCATAAAGTGCTATTTTTCATTTCAAACCAATTTCCGAGGGCAAAAAAAAAATATGGGAATGAGAGGAAGCAAGTACGCGCATGTAATGAACGAATGCTAATAAATAAATAATTAAGTGAAAATGTTTATCATACAGTAGCATCCGTTTGATCAGTTTATGGTAAGCGTTTATTTTGCAATCGATTGTATCGATTTCAAATAAATATGTCAAAATGTGTTCAGATAAAATTCATTAAACAGCTATTTTCATATAATGTGGGCCAAATATTTTTGTCATGTCAATAATTTAATATAAATTCTACATTGTAATTTGCCATCAATTAGCATATATATTGTCTATTAAAAGAGCTAGCCAAGCAAAATACATATATATATGGTGAAAGCATTTGCGTTTGCATTTTAATGGCAACATTTATAAATTTGGTTCAAACATTTTGAGGAAATTCCAATTAATTACATAAATATTATTTCAATGTAAAATGTGGTCATCATCGAACAACAAATTTGTTGGTGCATATGATTTGCGAGCATCGTTAAATAATGAACGGTTAAACTTAAAATAAAATGTTCAGTATTTTGAAAACGAATGAATTATTTAAGAGAACATTGTCGATGTGGTTGGTTAATTCTTTTTTTTTTCTATCATAAACTTGTTAGCATTTTATGTGATTACCATGCGTTACCAAAGTCATCAAAACCATTTTTTGGCACATTTATTTTAAAACGAATGGACAACAAACTGGGCACGTGCAGCTGAGCAAGAGCTTATCTCATATTTTAATAAAGGAATTATGCATATTTAACTATTTATTCGACTCGAATGGTCGAACGGTAATTTGTACGAAATGTATAAAAAAAAAAAAAAAAATCTCCACATGGATACCACCAAATGCGCACGTTTATCCATTAAGTGGCAACACAAAAGATTGGTGACATTTTAACGTGCATTTCTATTACAAATATAGAACAAACTTCACATGGAGCCGGAAATGCACCAAAATATATGAATGAATATAACTTAATATTTTGTATGTCATTCGCATTCTATGGTCTCCCGCGCTCCCCCTTTTTTTCATTTTTTTTTTTTTTTTTTTTTTTTTTTTTCCCCCCCCCTCAGTGTATTTTTTCTCTCTCCATTTTCCCCATTTTATTCCCTTCTATTTCCCAGTTTTCACTCTTTAATTCACTCTCTCTCTCTCTCTCGCACGTCCTCCCCTCTGGCTTTTTTCATCAATGTATCACCGATTATGGTATACAATATACATAAGCTAGTGACATAATTCATTCCATTTTTATTGTGAAATCAAGCGCAGATTTTATGCAAATTTCAATAATTTACAATAAAAGCGAATATTTCATGCATGTTCACTATACGGAAATGAATGTTTTTTCACTTTCTCTCTCTCTCTCTCTCTCTTTCTTTCTCTCTCTCTCTCTTTCTCTCTTTCTTTCTCTCTCTCTCTTTCTTTCTCTCTCTCTCTTTCTCTCTCTCTCTCTCTCTCTCTCTCTCTCTCTCTCTCTCTCTCTCTCTCTCTCTCTCTCTCTCTCTCTCTCTCTCTCTCTCTCTCTCTTTTCCTTTTTTTTCTCTGTTTATTTCAATCGCATTTTTTACTCCTTCACATCGATGCATTTATCCGACGTGCAAGCCTTTTCTCATCTCCGGTTTCTATTAACTAGGGGGTAGACAATTCAGATGTTGAGGATTGGTTTAGATAAATCAACGGATTCTTATAGATTCTCGGATTTGTAATGATTCACGAATTCATGATTTGCAAGAATTTATATTGTTGATATTGCTAAGTAGAATGATATTGATAACGATAACAATAGCAATAAATGAACTTTTCAATCTATTATTTTAGAAAATACTTATTCTCGATAAGTAAGTTATTTAATGTAGAATTTGACCATTCACAAGATTCGTGAGATTCTCAAGATTCATAATTAACTTCGGATTATTATTTTATAGTGAGATTATTATGTGATTTATACGATTCATTAGTATCTTAAATTTGTATTGGATTCTTTATTTTTGATCGGTATCTACCCCCTAGCCTATTAATTCACGAAAAAAACGAGATCTGCAATTTTTTTTAATTGCATTTAGGATAAAATGCATGAGATTTGTGTTCATTTTATATATCATAAATTTCTGTTGAACGTTGAACAGTGAATCACTTTTCGATGGGTTTGTAATACAGTCGTATATCACAATTCACAACACTGAGATCTTTTTTCAGCTTGAATTCGTTCTTATTTTTTTTTTTTTTGTTTCTTTCTCTTTCCGAAAACCAAAAATTGAACTGGCGACTCTCTGGTGCATGTATCGATGAAAATATATTGATTTCTATGAAAATACCGTGAAAAAATTTAAATTATGCATTTGTCCGATGGCACATGAATTGCATGATGTCTATAATATTGATTTTACGTATTTTTGGCTTGACTAAATCACTATTCCCAACTAGTTTATGCAAAAAATGTATCAATTCATTTGAATGAACACATTCACCAATTCTTTGCAATAATGATGCAAATTATCTACAAAATTCGATTTAATTAAATGCATCTGTTATGCGAATGTGTGAATTATAAGAGGATTGAATATATTACATACAATTCACAATAAATAGAAATGTGGAAAAATCATCTAAATTCACTAATAATAGAGTTCAATGTGAAATTCATCTAATTGATGCGCATTTCTATGTGCACAACATTTAAATTCATTTCAAAGCAAATTTCAATTTTGATCAAATAATAATTTAATTTAATTGCAATGAGTGAGCATAAATGAATTGCTGATTAAAATCGTTTCGGGTACAAAAGTAAACAATTTGTTTAAAAGACCAAATGGCGATAATAAACAAAATAGCATTGCACTTGAATTGTCATTATTTGAATTGTGGTCACTTCATTAAATAAATAGCCGGCCTCGAGTTGATTTGAATTTGCAATTTCCAATTGAATTGTTGATTATAATCGAATGGGTTCGTGTGAGTTCGTGTTCATCATTGAGGTAAAATAATTTATTGAATTTGCTAATACACTTTAAGCGTTTATTCATTTTGTGTGTGTGTGCGCGTGTGAGTGTGTGTGTGTCGAATGTCACATAAATACAACCTTCAAACGTTGATCATATTTTAAATATTAAACATTTCTATTTCCATGTCGAAATATAACTATTGGCATTCACCAATTGATGAGTGTTTTTGCAATATTTATGCGAAATTCGTCGTTTTCAACGAATTCAATTACGCGATTCGATTTAGTAACAAACACATGACGACAACGATGGGTAATCCTATCAACAAATCATCGGTTTAACCGCGAACAGAAAGAAAAAAATAAACTTTGCAAATATTGTATGCAACAACCGAAAAAAGACCAACGACCGATTGTGTCATATAATGTATGTGTTTTTTTTTTTTTTTGTTCACCAGAATTTATTTGCCCATTTTCAGGTTCGCCGACTGCCATCCGGTGATTCATTTATATTGTCGCATTTCATTTAAATTTCACGGACAAAACATTATTTGCATATTGTGTTTGATTTGATTTGATTTTTTGGCAAAATGCATTGTGTGCATGTGTGTGTGTGTTTATGGTGTTTCGATGGTTGCCTTTTTTCCATTCTGTTTCTCTCTTTCCATTCTTTTTCCCTTCGGTTGTTTTTTTTTTCACCTCTCAATCGTTCCCGCACTTCATCCTCTCTCAATCTCTTTTTCATCATGCAATTTAATTGAGTTGACTATGATCTGTAGTTGGATTGATGATTTTGTGGTTTATACCAATTTTTCGCATTCAACATTTTCCTTTTTGCATTGAGTTCAACCAGCGCACATGTTTCACATTCTCGTCCATTGACAATTGTCATATATATTTTATGTATATATGTGTGTGTGTATGTTGTGTCGACAAAATCCATTTTATTTGAGCCACTTTAAACCCATTTGACTGGTAATAAACTTTCATTTCCTAATATTCGAACATTTTGTCGACGGACAACAATCGAGCATGTTACAAAATTGCCAACCATTTGATATTGGCTGGCTTTTACTTGGGGATGCTGGTTTGCATAAGTCCGTCTGGAACGATCAAAATCCACATACACACACACACACACACACAAAATGGTTCTTGCCGGTCATATCGGCCAATGATGCCAACTCAATAATAACGTATAACTTCATTTCATTTATTTCTATTCATGCCATGATTTATGTCGAATACGACAAAAAGCGCCATTGAAACTACAATGAGACCGTGATATATTACACGTTGGCACTTCAACATCTAAAAACGCCACCGAAAATATACAAGAGTAAGAGAGAGAGAGAGAGAGAGTGGGGAAGAGGTGGATAAAGAAGGGTGAGAAAAAGTAATAGAGAATGGGAGAGGAAGAATGAAAGAATGGAATGGCATGCCACACCATTTCATGCTATTATTCCCGATTTCAATGCTTCAACATTCAAATGCGTGCTGAACATTCATTTTGTGTTTATAAGCGACTAAATTAGATTGTTTTACTGCATTTTGAACAGAGTATTTTAGTACCCTTTAGACCTTTTAACCATACATTTCAGAATATATATGGTCATTTGGCATTCTCCGGTTCGTCCTTAATTCATTTTGGTTCCAGCGCACAATGTTCAATGGTGTTATGGGTTTTCTTTTTGACTTGAAAACCTCGTTTCACTTTGGCCAATTAACTTCATCTCATTGCTAGATGCTCTACATATCCAACAGTTTAGAAATCGTTTTATATATATGCGCTTTGTTTCACTAGTTTTGCTTTTTTCATCTTCTTCTTCTTCTTCTCTTTTTTTTTCTTCGTTCTTTTGCTCTTTTAACATGAATGCGTTACATTTATCGCCAATTCGGATTTGTGTCATTCGACATAATAGCGCTTAGTTTGGCATTTATATATTGGCGATCTGACATACGCATATAAATATAGACAGTAACATATATTTACGCTGAGACCAAGACATTAAACTACATTCATTGTCATTTTACGTGGATTTAGTATTTTAGTTGCATGTAATTTTGTCGATCAAATCTTGTTTCGAATATAATTTAATGTTGTTGCATATAAGTCATTTGCCATTTAATTTTGGTTTCAACTGATGTTAGGTTGGTAAACATTACTACAAGTATGTGTGAGCATTGAAAAACTCAGAAGCATTATAAGGAGTTGACACATTCTTTTGTTAGTTCTTGTATTTCTTCCAAAAATTCAAATGGAAACATGAATTATGGATGAATGTTGTTATCGTGAATTTAATGTGCAATGACCCAATCACTGATCTTGTCATTACAGTTTATATTTACTCTTACAACTGCATAATTTTAAAAAAAACTTTGTTCATTTTTGTTTTCACTAACTCTGTCAAATTATTTGGCATATTTTCCATTTGGTGGCGAAATACTGGATATGCAGTCTGAATTCATTCATTCATTCATTATTTTCAAATACATATAGCATTTTGATCTGAATGCACAATACAAAGCACATCGAACGGAACAATTTATGACTATACATATTTAATGGAGCGAACGAGTTGAATATCTTCTTTGGGTGGCATTTACGAATCGTATTTATGGTGCGAATTGTGTGTGTGTGTGTGTGTGTGTGTGTTTGTGTGTGTGTGTGTGTGTGTCTGTGCAGTGTGCATCGATTGGGAAATGGTGCATGGAAAATAGCTGAGTGTATAGCTATAAAAGGTAAAAAAGACCACTTCATTTTGTTTATAATGGCGCTTACGTTGCATTTCGAAAAATACATGACACAAACACTCACACACATATTCATACTCATACAAATGTACTCACAAACGGGTTAAAATAGAACGAGTCATATGAAACTCACCCGCTCAAATATGCTTAAGCCGTATTTTATGCCATTTTATATGTTCTATTAGGAACGGTGTAAAACGGACGGAAAACACCCAAAGAATGGCATCGATTCATGAATAGAAAACGAGCAGAATTTATGAACTCCAGTTCACAGGTCGTCACATATGTATAATTTGCCATTGTAATGTTTGCATTTCAAACAAAATAACTGCAACATTTTTTTTTTTTTTGCAGCTCAACTGATCAGTTTTTTTTCTATTAATTTACGATTATTTATTTTAATGCATTAAAACCAATTGCCATAATTCCAAAAGAAGAAAATAAAGTCAAATGATGTTCGATGAAAATGAATTTTGTGTTAAATGCGCATTAATTTGTATGAAAAATGTATTTTATTAAAATGATATTGATACATTTGATATTGTATTTTTTTCTATTTAAAATAGGTTATGGATCGATTGCGCCTCGTACAACATTGGGTCGGATTGTAACGATGGTATATGCAATACTGGGAATCCCATTAACATTAATTTATTTATCAAGTACGGGCGGTGTTCTAGCACGTGTTGCTCGTGGTGTATTTTCACGGTAAGTTTGTATTGAGCAATTGAAGCAATCAATTGAAATTACGAAACATGCGTTTGATCCATTCAGCAATTGTATAACGTTAGCCAATGTATGCCATATGGCTGGCTGGCTGACTGGCTGGCTAGCTGGCGAGCTCTCTTTCGCTGACTGGCTGACAAATATAATACACACAATTGTTATGGTTAAGCCATTTAACACGTATTATTTGGTCGAATCATTTGCAAGATTATGTCTTCATTATCACCTATTTAAGCAAATTACATAGTAATTTTAGCGAACTGCAATATCCATATGGTAATTTCATTTGTCTTGTTTTTTCTCTTTCTCTCTCGTTTTCTTTTTTTCTTTTTTTCTCTCTCTCTCTCTCTCTCTCTCTCTCTTTCTCTTTTTTCGCATTTTCATTGCGAAATAAATATATAATTTGTATCGTTTTGCCATCTGTTATCACATACCCACACATCTTGCAGTGCATTATGTTGTTGCTTGTGCTCGAATTGTGGCTATTGTTGTTACGATGAGAAGCGAATGGCAGAAAAAGAGCGTCGTTTGAAGCGTAAACGTCAACAAGAAGAAATACGTGCCCAGCAAATGGCATTACAGGAACCATATTATGTACGATCGAATTCACTGCACAATAATCTTCATTCACCGGAGAAGCAAATTCAAATAACCGATGTGGAATCGATAAGCACCAGCGAATCAAAAACATCAATGCATGGACTATCAATACTTGCTCCAATACTATTATGCTTAAGCATGATGACAATTTATGTGCTATTCGGTGCATTGACATTGGTACGGCTTGAAGAATGGCCATTTATCGATGCAATCTATTTTTGTTTTATGAGTTTATCAACCGTTGGTTTTGGTGATTTGATGCCCGGTTTGCATAAGGAATCAACCACAACCACATGGTTTTGTTCGATTTATATTATGTGCGGTATGGCATTGACAGCCATGTGTTACAATGTATTGCATCAAGAAATTGCGCATCGTTTACGTAATATTGTCGATGCAAAGCATAAAATTTCACATATCTCACAATCAGTCACAGACGATCCAAATGATTTTCTAGCCTCCTGACGATACGAGAAAAATACCAATTTATATCATCGTAATCCCACTGAAGAGACATTAATTACGGGTAAGTTTCTATAATACAAGGCCAGTGTCGATAAAAAGCAATGGCCATTCACATAAAAGCATTTGTAATCATTTGCACTTGAACTGTGTTCTGTTCAATTCAAGTTTATCTCATTTGATTTTTCAATTTTAAACATTTCATGGCAACATTTTATCGATTAACTAACATCTCATCTTCTGTCTTTTTTTTTCTCTCTTTCTCTCTATCCCTCTTCCACATTTTCTTCCTTTCCTACTTTCCTAATCTATCCTGTTTTTCTGCTTAATTCAAAAAAAAAAAAAAAAAAAAAAAAAAAATCGAAATTGCTTAGGAACGCCAACATCAATGCTTTTCGCACAAGAACCGGACATGAGTCAATTGAATGTGCTTAAGGATTGTAGCAATCTTGCCTTGGGCCATGAATTAGTACCAATTGTAACAATGAATGAACAAATGATGCCTGAAGTGTTAGACAACTTACCGCCACCGCCACCCATGCAAATCCAAATGATATCCATGTCGCAACAATCAACGATGCAAATGCAGCAACAACAACAACAACAACAACAGCAACAGTCAGTTCAACCACAACAGACAACCTCACAGGGTGCAATGGGTTTGACTGGCGTTTATACATTAGCAGAAGAACCAGAACTTGAAGCCGAAGAGAATACATCGATGTAATCTAATTGTATACGTGTAATGGAATCAACACACAAGACAAAAGTCGAAAAGTGTCAACTTGACATGTCAACCACATGAAAAATACTCCAATTCTTCGAGGTTTTTTTTTTAGTTCGAAAACTTATCACATTTATAACGAGAACGTTTCGGTGCTAGCTTGGGTTCATTCAATCCCATATTGACAAGGAATAAAAAAAAATTGAAAAAAAAAATTAAAATAATAAATATTCGGATCATATTTTATGTGAAACCAAATTTTAAAAAAAATCGATGTACACATAAAAACTCAAATATCCTACTAGCCATTGTCAAACAATAAACCAAAATGCAAGAAAAAAAAAAACATTCATAAAACAACATGTGAATTAACGAGAGAATGAAAAAAATAACATAAAATATCAGCTCATATTCATGCATCGTAAAGTGTATTATTTTATTGAATGGAACATGTAAGCATTCATATTGAAAGAGAAGGGAAGGTAAAGTAAAGTAAAAAAATGCGAATAACTCAATTAATTCCGATCGTGTCTATGGTGGATTTAATGAAATCGCTTATTAGAATTGCCCACCTTCACCCTCCAAACTAATTAATATCGTTCATAGACTGCATCAAAAAGCCAAATGAACGAATTAATGAATTTATGAAAAGATCAACTAGTGTGTGCAAATTGAGAATGTTGTTGGCATATTGGTCTGAATTGGGCACGGATGGAATGGGAAAAAGGGTAGTTGTTGATTACATGAAAATTGACTGTTGCTCATTGTATCAAATATTATATAAAAAAAAAAAAATACAAAAATTAGTACATTTGATAAATGGGAATGTGGTTCCCTCGCTACTCTAGCCAACAATTTTCAAAATTCAAAACTCACACACAAACCAGAAAAAAAAAAACCACTCACATGTAATCATCAGTAAATCATTTACATTTATTGAGTCATGAAAACTGTATGTAAATAGATATTAATTGGGGAGTTTTTCAATTCATTTTTTTTCATACCGTTATTTTAAGTAAATTGAAAAATAATAAATGTTTTTAAACGCATAGCGATACAAATTTAAAATAAATACACAAACACACACACACACAAACAAGCTATAAATTGATTTGTTAAAATAAATTTTAATCAATTCACATTAGATGGGTTGTATATCGGACGAAAATGTTTGTCAATTTTTGTATATATATATAAATTTATATAGAACACGTTGAGCGCAGTATGGCTAACGCTTGCTCAGGGCAATCGCAGCCAATATTTACAAGCTCAACGATGAACTTTTTAATTTTTTTTTTTTTTTTTTTGGTTCTATTGAAAAACAATTTAAATTTGAAATAAAAAAAAAATAAAACAAATGGAAATCATTATATGGATCTAGATGAATGTAGTGCATTTAGCTAAATTTGAAAGAAAATAAAAAACACTAAAATATGATTAAAATTAAATATTGAACTATCGACATTTGTAAACGTTTTTCATAACCAATTCATGTATAATACATACTATCGATCGGCTCATCGACTTCGATATTATGACCGATGCCCCAATTATTTGGAATAACTCAACTGTGAAAAATACAATGACGTTTGTACCACTGTTTTTTTTATTTTTTTTTTTTTGGTTTTTATTTTGGTAACATAATGTTTATTACTAAAATTCAATAAAATTGCACTTTTTTGTTGTTTTTCAAAACTTATTTGATATTGATTTTCCTGTTAATTTCATGATCGCAGCACATTTTTCATATTTCATAAATTTTCGTAATTTACACACAATTTATTTTGAAAACAGACAAAGATTCAATAAAAGTTCAATCTATTTTTCGTTTTTTATTTTTTAAACAAAATTCATGAATGTTCCAAACAAGAATTTTTGTTTTTCCAAATATGAAAGACTGTAATGAGTCATAATATCGCAGATCGTTTGATGTGCATACAGATAAATGCATAAATGATATTGAGCTATTTGAAATGCTCAATTCATCATTAAATAAATATAAAAATGAATTCTAAACAATGATTCATTACATTGAATGTGTATGAAAGTATGAATGAAAAAGAGAGCAAAACTGAAACCAAAACAAGAATGCCATAAATTAACATATCTTTGTTGCACTTCACTGTCTTGCGAATTAAAATGAAAAATCAACAGAAAAAAAAAAAAAAAAAGAAAATGATAAAATTTAAGTTTGATAATTTCTTACAAAATTAAATTCAAATTTTATTTCTTCAATAATAATGTTAACTTCTTGACAAATTTATTTAAAGTGAGAATGAGAGTGAAATAGAGCGTATGTTATCGTATCATTTTTGGCAAAAGCTAATTGTGAATGCGTCTATTCAAATCTAATTACCAAGTAAAATTGTGATAATAAATCAATACTTCATTGAAGTATATAATTGGACAAAACCTATGATAGATGTGTATGAATCTAAAGAAGAATGGCATTAAACAATAAACTAATTACAAGAAACCAAAAGAAAAAATAAAAAAAAAAGAAATATATTGTCGATGTAATAATAAAAACAACAAAAACAAAAAAATCTTAAACTATTACGTACAATAAAGAATATTAATACAAGCGAATGCCTTTTATTATGGTGATTGATAAACAGTTGGTGGATGAAGGTGACTTTGATTTAAGATCTGAATTGTAATCAATTGAAGGGAGAGAAGAAAAAAAATGTCAGATGGGGTTCGAAAGGTGAAAACGATTAGAATATAAATGCATGCAATTCAGATCACGCACCGTAGCAAACTATAACAAGAACAACAACACACATACATATGAATGTGAAACAATACAATTCGGATTGGGTAAGTAAATACGCATCTTATCGAAAAGCATTCTTAAAATTCACTTTTGTTTATACACTCGACGGCATTTAAAACATTTATAACAATAAAATGTCAAACAAAACCCCAATTCAACAAAGTGCCCGCCTCTCTCTCTCTCTCTCTCTCTCTCTCTCTCTCTCTCTCTCTCTCTCTCTCTAAATATGTTTTGAATTCGACAATTTCAAACAAATAACATTCATTCGGTAGCAAGCAAAACAAATGCGAAAGCAAAAAAAAAAAAAAAAAAAAAAAGAAATTGAATTGGAAAATGCGAATATAATGCGTGCCAGTCAAGAAAAGAAAAGAAAAAAAACGGAAGGAAAAAAGAAAACTCGATCAGACTTGAAATATGTAAAGCAATGGCGCCAATGCACAAAACATTTACCGCAAAATGAAATTGGAAGAAAAGTCATTTTACGATTACGTCGTTGGTGTTATTTTAAACACGTGATACATGTGAATGGGAAAATTGGTAAACAAAACACATACTGAATATGCGTTTTGTTTTCTACCGTCAACGACGAAAACCCTAATCAGAAACAATGCCATTGCTGAAAATGCAGAATGAATTTTAAATTTCCGTTTTTACGATTCTCGCAAGTCTTGTTGCTTTTTCGTTTATTGCTTTCGGTGTTTTTCGTTGCTTTTCTTGTAGTTTTTTTTTTCTTTTCTTCTTCTCTTTGGTTCCTTCTGTTTGTTTTTTTGTTTGTTTGTTTATTTATTTCATTTTCCAGCATAGAAATTCGGAAATAGATTTGGCCATTAAGTGTTCCAACTTGGATTTGGTTCGCTATGTCTTTTGATTGCAAAATGTAAAATGACGCTTCGAAAGTGATATTTAGAGACGCGACAAAACAGCACAAACATACCGAAAACATTATTTTTGTCTTTGCTTCCATGGAGAAAAAGAGAGGGAGGAAGAGAGAGAGAGAGAGAGAGAGAGAGAGAGAGAGAGAGAGAGAGATAGAGAGAGAGAGTAAATGCGAGTAACTCATTCATATTGTAGCTTGAATTTGGCCCGAAAGATGGATTGTGCAATGAGTACACACACACATACACACAAACACATTTGGTATTTCTACATGGAGTTGGTAAAACTAAGTAGTACACTCACAATCAATTACATTTTTTTTCCCTTTAATTCAAACGGACCCAACAGTCTTTGTTCACTTCTTTGGAATAAAAGATGTAATTTATTTTGTAAACCACGAAAACACACCCGCGAAAAAGTAATAGATACACAGAGAGTGAGAGAGAGAGAGAGAGAGAGAGAGAGAGTCACTCATCATGCTCCCGAACCCGAACAACAACAAAAAAAAATGAAGAAGATCAGTGAACCAATAAAAAAATAAAAAATAAATATCGTCGCCACAAAGAATAACAATCACAGCAACCGTAGCAGCTTCACAGCATGGATTTGTGTGATTCAGCGTTCGGAAGATTGTAGCAATCAAGCAAACAATTTCTTATTGCCGCGATGAGAAAAAGAATGAAGAAATGCACTACATTTCATGGCTTGAGAATCATTTAGTTTGTCTTCATCGCTGAGCTTTTCCCCATTCTCGTTATGTTGTGTAAAAAGTAAATGCCATTTCGTGTTTTCTTGTCGACTTTCGGTTGAACTCTTGTCATTGTTTTATTTTCTAAGGTACTTGATATTGCACATGTTGTATTTTATTGTCACGCATTCCCGCGCCATGAGACAATATTTATAGAAGAATCGCGGCGGCGACAACGGCAGCGATACAAGTGACGGTGAACAAGATTGAGTGAAGAGAGAAACAAAAAAAAAAAAAAAAAAAACAAAGAAAAAAGTGAAAAGAATAAACGACAAAACCGCACTTAAAAAAACATAACGATAGAGTTCACTTTGATTTTCAATTTATTCTTTGCTGAATTTCAAGCACTTTTAACAAAAGTGTGTGATCGTTATTCTACGCGCATATAGTTACGTGCAATTTAACTTACTTTCGATAAACTTTTTGTATCGGATTTATTTTTTACAGAAAAAGAAAGAATTGAAAAAGAAAAAATTGAAAGGAGATGAATGAATCAGGGAAGAAAATTCCAAGTGAAAAGAGTAAGAGAAAGGTTTCGAAAGAAGAAGAAACATTTTTTCTGATCGGAACTGCGTTTTGCCATTGGAGACAGTCATCGAACTATTGAACGGACAAGACAAAGCTAGAGACAGAGATTATATGAATAAAAGAATAAAAAAGAACGGAAAATGAATGAGCAGCCAATGTTTCCGCTCTTTAAGCATCAACTTCCTAAGCCAAATTGCCTAGAAATGCTTTTCACTCACAAATCGAGACTGAAAAACGTTTTTTTCTTCATTCTTCCCAAATGATGAGATTGCATTCATGATTAGTTCAGTGACCGCCAGTTAATTGCAAATCTAAGAAGGAAATCACTTCATGATTACATCCTGCAGTCAGTTGAGTTAAGATGAAATATTAAATATATATAATTCTTATTCGAACAGTAAAATCAGAATAAAACAAGATGTGAATAATCAAAGTGCAACCAAATCTAATATTCAATGTGCTTATGAATAATTAATATAAATCGCCAGCAAATGTAAATGAACATTGACAATGATGAGACACAGAGAGAGAGAGAGAGTGCAACCACTTGCAGGTGGTTGACCATTTAATTGACCGTTTCACACAAAAATGGTAAAATCTAATTATTTGCACAACAATTAATGTGCAACGTCTATGTTTGTTATGCGGGCGACAATGATTTTCTGTATAATTTATGTGAATTGACATTGTTAAAAAGTTGATTATTAAATCATACGCAATTCTGAATTTAATCTAAATACAATGGTTACGATATAGGTCATTTATGGTTTAGATTGTATTGCGGTTTGCAAGCAATTTGCAACAATAATAATTGGCACCTTGATGCAAAGCAATTCACCTTATCTCCATTATAAACGTATTAAATTATTCAACCAAAATTTTGTGACACATTATCAGTGAAACAAAAATTTATTGCACAAATGAGAGCATTTGTATGAAATATCTACCAGCATATTATTGCATCAATATCATCTGACAGATTTGCTTTTAAATCAAGCACACTCTTATAGCCAGGCTCATTTTTCCGCACAAATTTGCTATAAATACTCCATAATTTGTTTTTATGCGAAACGATTTTGCGGAATAAAAAAACGAAAACAGACAGAAATTGCAAACATAATGTTTTGTGCTCGACGAAAAGTTGTGGCTCAGTTGTTTTGAATTGTGAAAAGCTACAGTTTCACGAATTAAGTTATGAATGCAAATTTTTTTTTTTTAAACAACACCAACACAATATCAAGCCGTTTGCTCGAGCCGTGGAAAAAAATAGTGTTAATGAATCGAAAATAAAGTTTATGAATTTTAATGAATCCGGGAAAACAAAGCCAGCAGATAGAGGAAATAAACATTGAAATTTTAAGGATAATTGACTAAAAAAAAAACAGAGAAAGAGAAAAAAGAGAAAACAAACGAATGAACGTGAACACAAAATATTTATCTTGTGCAAACATAAATACAAATATCAATGGAAATTGTAAAAAATTACCCGAATGCATTTGGATCATTGAATTTTTGGTAAAATTCGGAATTATTTCGAAGTTTTTATTTGTTGAGTGAATATTTGCAGCCAGTGAGAATGTATTATCACACATGCTGTGAAGTAAACAGGGAATGAAAATCGACCGGATCAAATGTAAAATCGAAACAGCAATCGCATCGAAGCAGCAGTTAAATAGACCATTTTGCCAGACGCGCAACATCAATTTTGTACCTAATTTATGCTGCTGTGTTAATATTTTTCTTTTTTTGTTCTCTTTTTCTCGTTTTGTGTTTTGTGTTTTGTGTTTTGCTGTATTTTTCCATGAAAGTGAATTAATTATTTTTATCGTGAAATACGCGAGAAACCATAAAAGCATAAAAATACCATTTTCAAAAGGAAATTGAATTATTTCGCATACAAAATCGCGATTCGTTTATTTTAATTTCGATTTTTTTTTTTTCGATTTCATTGTTGTTGTTTTTCGTCTCGCATTTTTTTTTTTTTGGGGGGGCTGCCATCGAGTATATCTACCGATACGAAATATATGACGAAAATTATTTGATACAAAAATGAAAATCGATTTGATTAAGCAGCACATGAGTGGCGGTGTTTCAACATTTTTTGTCGTCGTTGTCATATTGATGGCAACAATGAATACGGTGAATAATTAAAAGCAATGTGTGCAAATTGTACAAAAATATTGGAATTGCACTGTGTGTCTGTATGTGTGTGTTTTTTTTTTATTTCAATGTTAGCGCATTTTATTCACGCAATTGTATCACTTTGAAAATTGGAGTGAAAAAGAAAGAAAAAGAGAGATTGGATGTAATGAACCTTAAACAATGAGCAAAACATACGTTGATATTAACGCGAATGTATGCTTTGTTTTCCTCAATCTCTCCCTCAATTTCTCCTCATCAATCTCTTTCTCCTCATCACTCTCTTTCTCTCCCTCTCTCTCTCTCTCTCTCTCTCTCTCTCTCTCTCTCACCCTCTCTCTCTCTCTCTCTCCCTCCCTTCATCATACTATCTCACTTTGTCGTCTTTATCTATCTCTCTCTCTCTGCGTCCGTCTCTCTTTCTCTTCTCCGAAAAAAGTGTTTAAATCGAGCTTGGGATTGTTTTTTGTCCATCCGTCGAAAGTTGTACATTTTCATTTTTTTTTTTTTTTTATTTCAACTTTTTTATTTCGAGCAATTTGAAAATTGCTGATAAATGATGTGAGTCCACCTAAAGCGATGAGCAAGAGAGCTGAAGAGAGCGAAAAAAAATGTAATTCACAATACAAAACTGTCCGAATGGAAATTACTTTTTTACATTTTCATTTAACTTGTACACCTGAAAATCTTTTCTGCTTATTTCAATTCCACTGAGCTAACAGAAACAATTGTATCGAATATCTCCGATTGTTGTTTGATTTTTTTTTTTCTTTTTCTTTTTCTTTTTCATTTTACACAAAAGTGTATTTTGATGGAAAAAAATAAAAATTTCGTGCAGAGTCTGTCAAAAACAGCATTTGAGTTAATTATTCATGAATGTTTCGAATTTATTCATCTGAAATCAAATCACAACACTTGTTAAGTACCACGTAATTGCATCAATCGAATTGTGATGTATTTCGCCAATTCAAAATAATCGAAAATGAACAATTTGCAAACAAGATGTAAGTGCGTCTCAATTGCTACACATTCATTTAAACAATGAAGAATGGCATGATTTAAGAAATTACGATTGATGTTCGCCAAAAATCCATCAATTCACAATTCAACATTAATTTCGCAGCCAGTCCAGACATATCAAGTACTTCAGTCAGCTTTGAATATGGATGTCATTCAATTTAATATCAATCATCATCATCATCAACAACAACAAAATATGCATTTGTTGTTAATATCTATTTGTGAGATGCAAAAGAACGTATCTTCATTTAGTTTTGTATGGACATAAGTTCTTTTCCATCTTACCAATAGATTTGAAGATTTCAAATTGTCTGATATGTGCTTTCTGTATCTAATTAAATTACTTACATCTTATCCATTCATTTCATATATTAAAAGATTGTAATCGATTGCCTTAGTAAACATTCATTATATAACGAATATTAAACCTGACCTGTTCAATAAATCTCGCCATTGTTTGAACACTACTAGTATTTAGAAATTTATTGAAATTAATTGAAATGATATTAAATTGAATTTGACGCATTAGACGTTGCAGTTATGGATTAATTTTCGATTGATAAGTTTGATGACATTTTGTATGCATGAGAAATACTACAAAGGTATAAGTTATCATTTGGAATGTATTTCAAATGAATGTGTCCATGTGGTGAAAGGCATAAATGCGGGTTTTGCATTTATGCAAGTATTTGTAAATGGAATTCACATGGGACCATTTTCAATAACATTTCAAGTTAATTGTACCGCTGAAATTTGGTTTATTAATTTTCAGCATGTTGCAATCATTAATCTTAGCCTCCAATCAATATCGCCTCTCTTTACGTTCCATCGCAAATTTCTATCGATATTTATGTTGAAATGCATCAATTGCACAGCATCAATTCCAGGCGGTATTTCGTTTCGATAAACAAAATTTACGAGAGTATCGAAGAAAATTGCATATTTTGCTTGAATTTCCTTTCAATTAAACTTTTGTGAAAGAGTCACACACTGTTTGAATTGATCCAAACTATATATGAAAGGCTCCGAGGAAAAATGTTATACAGAAAATTTCCATGGAATAATGTTATTATTCAATGTATTTGTTGTTGTGCTTTGTATGTTGAATACACTGAATAATAACATTTTTCCACGGAACTTTTCTGTGTAACATTTTTCTTCGGAGCCTTTCATATGAATTGTTGTGAAGTTCACCAGGTGCAACTTTTGAAATATTTAAATGATGATAGCACATAACATTGTAGGAAATCGACTATTTTCGGCAATAAAACTGGCATGCAAGTACGGCCAGAGAGACAGAAAGGGGAGGGAGAGAGAGAGAGAGAGAGAGAGAGAGAGTGAGTGAAATAGAGAGGAAGAGAGGAAGAGAGGAAGAGAGAGGAAGAGGGGGTGATAAAGAGAGTAAATTTATTTCGAGCTCATTTCTCATATGTGAACTATGAGAGTTAGTTCATGTTGATGACGATGGTTGTAAAAATCGGCACGAAAAGGATTTTCGAAAAACATGTCAAATCCATAAATTCCATTGATTAAGCTTGTTTTCTCAGTTCACACATACACAACGCACACGGACGCAGACATACCGACAAACACATATGGATGTGGAATGTGTAGTCAGGCTAACAATATGCAATGGGGGGAAATCATAACAGCAGGTGATTGGTTTTACCATAAGCCCCATTTTTGGTGAGCCAATTTTAAAGTGTGGCCAGGACACGAATGCATTGAATTTTCCAACAATAATTCATCGGTTTAGTGTCTATTAAATAAACACACACAGTTAGTGCTGAATAGAATGTGAGAAAATGACCATGTTATATGATGCAGACACATAGTATTTTTTGGTTCAATTTCATAGCACATACATTATAATTAATCTTCGTTCTTTAATAAAAGCACAACTAAAAATAAATTCGTTATTTTTGGTAAATTTTATTTATAGTGTACCAGCCGCAGCATGAAATCCATACAACCAACTGTACAACCAATGCTGGACATGATTCCAAATGAGGTAACTGCGTCTGAATTGTCGTTGAATGGACGACAAGTGCATTCGAGAAATAATAAAGCTGTGGCGCCTGAAACGAAAGAATTTAAAACGCATTTTTCATTAAATCCTGATGTGAAAAAACATTTAAAATCCATCGTTCCATTCGGTAAGTCACATCAACCGTCGCAATCCTATTGTTCGTTACAAAGTTCGGACAACAACTCGTCTGGTGGTGGTTCCAATACGGCTGCTGCTTCTTCGACTGGGTCGGCCGCTTCTACTTCATCATCCTCTTCTTCCTCCTCCACTTCGTCGTCCTCCTCTTCATCTTCTTCTTCTTCTTCTTCTTCTTCTTCCTCTTCCTCCTCCTCTTCTTCCTTCTCCCCCTCCTCATCATCATTTTCACCATCATTTGCAAGCTCAGGCTCGAGTTCAAGTAGTTCATCGTCTTCTTCGCATTCCAGCTCGAACGCTGAAACTCAACCATCTAATGAACAGCATCAAACATTTGCATTCCCTGCATCCGCACCTGCCGCACATACAACTGGCGACGATTCATTGCCCACCAACGCCGAATACTATCCAATCGCCGCAAGTGAAACGCAATCGAACAATGACCTTAACACTGCAAACCAACAAGACGAAAAGCAAGAAGACACCAGCAGCAGCTCATCTGATACCGGCTTTTTTGGCAGCCATAAAAAGACATGGTCATACTTTATGAAGGGTCCAACACAAATGATGCAAAAATGGAAAAAATTTCATGCTGATATAAGCGGCCGAGGTGCTCTGTATGGTAGCGATTATTTTGCAAACGAATCTTAAAAACTTGTCTTTACAATTTCTTAATCTCATTCTTCCACGCAGGCAACAACAAATTTTAAATTGTTTTGTCATTTTTATGTGAATATTTTCGCAATGTATAATATAAAAAAAAAAAAAAAAAAAACGGTTTTGGGTGAAAAATACAAAAAATATAAATCAAGATAAAAAATAAATAAATAAATAAAAGTTAAATTTATATGCACGAAACGCGCACGATTTTATTGGTTATCATTTTATTTTTATTTTGTTAGCTCTTTATAGTGCAATGAGGCAATAAATTTAAATCGCTTTTGACTAGGCTTTTGATTGATATATTTTATAGCAGTGTGAATGAATTCAAATAATTCCATTAAATGGACTGAAATTTAACAAGAAAACAAAAAAATTTGCCTCACGCCTACAATCAATAAATTATTCAAATTAGTTATTATCATTTCCATTTAAATGTTTGATGTGATTTGGTCGTGAAATATGATCAAGCAAAGTTTCAAATTACATTTTGCGTAAAAAAATAAATATCTTATTGGAATGTACTAAATTACACGGAGATAAAGGTCGATGCCTTGATGTTCATCACATTTAGTCACATGTTTAAACACGAGATAGAAATGAGACACAAAAAAATCATAGCGTGAATTGCTGTGAAGAACACCATCGTCGCGTCGTTAAAAATGTGTTTTCAATTTGAAGTTTTTTTTTTTTTCATCTTTTTCACTTCATTTCAAATTGGCAGCTCGAAAATCAATTCAAAATTATGGCCAAGCCAATATTGTGCTCTTAATTAATCAATCAATGATTTTCGCGGTGCCTGCTGTGCTCTAACTCTATATGTCAAATAGTTCCCATGCGCGCATATTCACAAACGCATCATAAACAAGTCGTTGAAACTCGGGTAATGAATTGTCACTTCACTTCGTGCGTATGATACAGTGGTATTTCTCTCTCACTCTCTCTCCCTATCTTTCTTTCTCTACCTCTCGTTTACTTGCTCTGCATTTTTTTTTTTTCATCATTTTCTGCTGTTTTTGGTTCGAAAACTAGTCATTAAAACAAGTTACCGGTTTTCAGTTTTGATTACTGTTCATTCCACTTGCTGATGTATAACATTGATTGTTCCAAATAAACATTTGTCTTACGTACAATGTGTGATAACGATTTCAAGTTTCTTCAACTCATGGCGCTAGTTTTAACCAAACATTTTCAACAATGTGAGATAGCAAATGTAAATTTTTGGCGGAATTTTAGCAGAAAGAGATGGTGTGAGTAAGTGAGGGAGAAATGGAAAAAGACATCGAGGGAGAAAGAGAGAATGAGAGCAAAAGAGAAAGAGATTGAGGGAGACAGAGAATAAGAGAGAGAGAGAGTGAGAGAGAGAGAGAGTGAGAGAGAGAGTGAGAGGGAGAGAGGTGAAAGAAATGAACGGAATGATATCAACGTACATCGAATAAACTGAAGTTTATGTTGTCGTGTGGAATAATTACATTTTGCACAACGATTGCCATTATGCTGATTTAACGCCAACTGGCGAGTGAATATCGAACAGGGTGAAAACATGCTATCTCCTCAAGAATAAGAAAAGAGAATATCTATGCGCCTTAAAAATTTTAATAAAATTTAACGAATTTCTGTATTTTAAATGGGAAAAGGTCGATTTCCACAGCGATAAAATGTTAAAAAAAAAAAAATCACAATTATTATTGGACTCACGACTCATCGAGCCCATTATTTGGGTTCTAACGACACAGATCGTGCGTCATCCTGTTATGTTCGTGCCAAGTACCAACATTTGGTGCGTTGATGCTTTTGGCAGAAAACTTTAGAACATACATTATCTTTGATTTTATCGCTTGGTCCAAATGGTTTTAAGCAGAAGAAAGAAGAAATTCCTTTCGTAAAATGACTGGATCTTAAAATGTGTCCACAACCAATATACCAGTGATTTGCATAGCAAGTCCAAGGCGAATAAACTTTTAATGAACATCGTGTATATATATATAATATTGTTTCACATTGGATAATATCTGTAAAAAAAGCTTTTTGTGTGTTTAATTATTGTATCTTTATATTATGCCAATTTTTTTTTTTTTTTTTTTTGGGTAAAACAAAAAGAATTTCAACCAAAAATCCAGTTTAAGAAAAGGTCGTCTCCTGCGTGCGCGATTGATCCATTGCTCAACGATATACACCAAATAAAACATCGATGAATAATTCGACGAAATTCAGGCGTGTATCCATACAAAAAAGAAAAAAAAAAAAAAAAAAGATACAATGAATCAATCGGTGCATTTCGATAAAATCGATTAAAGAATGTGTGTATAAATGACAAAGAAATGCTACCGGTTTTATAAAAGATCGTAAATTGTTGTTTTTCAATCAAAATTATTTGCCAATGAGCAATCAATTTAAAAATACTTGAATTTTAAGCCATAAGCTCTTGTTTGGTTATCTATATTGGCATCAAAACACCAATTAGTATTTAGCAACAACAACAACAACAAAATCAATTTCGGGCCACAAATTTTAACCAGAAAAATAACATTTCTTTTTTGTTTTTTTTACGTTGATTATTTCACAAAATTCCTTGGACATTTCAAAAAAAATTTAATAAAGTAGAATTTAAATAAAGCGCAATTATCAATAATGCTCTATTTTGATTCGTTTTTAATGGTTTTTCGTCTGGAACTTTAAGCTGTATCATTTATAGGGTAACATTAGTAATTTCGATTCTCTCTATCTCGTGAAAAAAAAAAATATTTTTTTTCTCCATTTTACAAATTGAGCATTTCAACGAACTCAAAATTATTTTTCCACGAAAAAAAAAATCGTATTCAATTTGTTCATAATGAAAAAATTTTCAATGAAAAACAGCCGAGAAAAAAACAACATCCAGACACAGGAGAAAATTCAATTAAAAGTCGTGTTGCAGCCGATTGTAATGTTCAAACATAAGAATTTAATTCTATGAATGTAATATATTGGGACGTTGAATGCCATTTTGCGGCTGCTGCAGGCAAGAAAAAAAAAATCCAATTAGTTCTGATGAACAGTATAATTGGTGGAATGATGACAAGACATACTACTATCGTCATAACTACCAACGATAGAATGGTTCAGATTTCTACTTTTCTGCCAATTGCATTGGTTGTAGAAAGTGATAATTGATTTTGCAATTGATGTTGGCAGTAATGAGACGGCCACAGCAATCATTGTTATTTCATTACATGAGATTAAAAATATAATAAAATTAATATTTTGGATCATGCTGAGCATCACTTACTCGCTAACAGTAGTCATTTGTCAGCGTTACGCGCCTTATTCGATTTGAATAGAAACAGTGTTCACTGAAAACTCTCTGAAAATGTACTTTTAAGATTCAATCCGATTTAAGAAGGAAGAAAAAACACCGACAAAATGGTCTCATTTACTGTTTTTTTTTTTTTTTTTTTTTCAGAACTGATTTCATCGATAATAATTGCGCAGTTTTGTTCACATTTCAATATTCTTATCGAACCGTTTTGAATGAATATCAAATTAAGTTGATATTGACGTATAAATAGTTGTTTTGATTCTTGATACATTTTTTTTTTTTGTGTTCTCCAATTGATCATTTATAGTGATTTTTTTTTTCACTACGTTTCGCTTATCACAAGTGCAGTTTAAATCAATCTAAAGAATTAATTAGTACAAACAAAGGAAAAAAAAGAAAATAAATAAGACGAATATAACGATCAATGGTGTTAGATGGTTAATTTATGCAAATTAAAAATTGAAATGGTACCGGAGAAAGAGCCACATTAAATGGAAGTAAAGAGCAAAAATCAAAGAGAGAGAGAGAGAGAGAGAGAGAGAGAGAGAGAGAAGACATCGAGTGAAACAAGTAAAGAATATATTGCTGTCACTTCTGGTATTTGTTCAATACCGGCCGATGGCCGATGAATGATCATCATCAGGTTTACGACGCGTTCTTATTTTATTTTCATTCTTTCTATTCTTCTTTCTTCGCTGCTTATTCATGTATTTGGAATTGGTTGTATTGATTGCACATTGATATTCTCAGAAAGCGATAGAGAGAGAGAGAGAGGGAGAGAGAGAGAAAAACAAATCGTAATGAAAGAAAACGGCAAGAGCATTACGATAAAAGTGTCGCGTCGACTTCGTTTCAAAGCATGTTCAATGAATACAGACCACAGAAAGAAAAGAAAGAAAAAGAAAATAAAATGAAAGAAAGAACGAATATGCGACACACAAACGATTATTCGAACGACAATACAACAAAGCGCGACTTGATTCTTGGATGAATAAAACAGCGACAAAACAACGTCAAGAATTTAAAGCCAAACCAATATTTGGCTTTGAATAAATAGTTGGAACGAACTACTTAATAAGTAAAGACGTTCGTTAAATAGAAGGATTCGAAATCCAATTGAATATCATTGAATCAGTGGGCCATTGGCTTTTTATCGTGTTTTTTTTTTTTTTTTTTTTCATTTTTCAGAAATCGTATTTTCTTTAACTCCGATAAAGTTTAGAATATTTTATTGAGAAAATTGTGCTCTGTGATAATATTAATTGAAAAATTTGTGCCATCATTGATCGTGTCCAATCGAGAGTGACTTTCTTTGAAGTTGATTTTTTGTCATTTCGGATTTTCCATATTTTCAACAAACAAAACCGGAAATTTTTCTTTTTTTTTTTTTTTTTTTTTAATAAAAAGAAAATCGCAAAAAGGTCACATTATTTAAAAGCAAACATGTTACTACGTGCTCATAAAAATGGATTTTTATTGATTTTGGCATTTTGCTCCTTTGAAAGAGTAAGTTTCTATTCTACCCACGAGAAACCCCTTGAATTTAGCTCTTGTCATGTGCAACAATATTTGTGTGTGATGATACGAAGAAAAAAAATAAAAAAACATGCGAAACATTCACCTCAAAGTCGAGAGAAAAGAATCTCATACACTTTGACGTATGGAAAATAAGTTCAAAGACTATCAAAAAAATTTGGAGTAAGAAAAAAAAAAAAAATTAAAATGAGCGAGAATAAAAAATACACGAGAATTATGAACACAAAAGAAAAAAAGAACTCGTCTTGTGATATTTGGTTTTATTTATTTATTTATTTTTTGTTTCTGTTTTTACTTGAGAAATATGCGTGGTGCTGAAGCACACTCAACATAAATTAAATGAGTAGCCAAAAAAAAAAGTCGAACATCAAAGGAATTCACACAATGGATTTGCATAGATTGAGTTTGTTTTCGTTGGAATTCTGTGATGATGTACCGTTAATTTTTTATCGATGTTAAGAGCAATTTAAATAATTTTTTTTTTATCTTCAACAAAAATTTGCAAAGCCAAAAAAATATGCTAAATTATTACATTTATTATTATGTTGTTGTTTTTTTCTCGCTAAAATATGCTTATCGTTGAGTCATCATACGATCAAGTTCATTCGCCCCTTATGTTACTTCTTTTTTGGACATTTAATTTGGTCATTTATTTCTTAATTTTTCCATTCCTGTCCATTGTTTTGAATTGTCACTGTTTTGAGTGTCATCAATAAGTATAGCCGGAGGAACCATTCCATTTAAAATTTGTATTTATAGGTTATAAATAATTTGTTTTAAATTGCCTTTGAATCCAGTTTTCGTTCAATCGAAAACTGGGAAGGTCAACGAGCTCCAGGTGGTCAAAAAAAAAAAAAAACATCTATTTCACCTTATCTATATCAATCGTCGTGTGTCATTAACCGTGTTTCCTTCTTTGCAAAAAGGCAATAAGAGAGACCGACACAGAGATAAGGAGAGAGATATATGGCGAAAAGAGAGAGAGAGATATCAAGAGTTTGGAGCGAAAGAGAAATAAAAAGATCTATCGATAGATGATACAATTCTAATCTTAGAATAGATGATACAATTGCCACTAAATCAAAGATCCAATTTCCAAAAATTTATTAATTTAAAGTGGTTCGCATCGAAATGATGTTATACAAACTGATGTAAACAAATGGCTTTGTTTAAATTAAACTAATTAAAATTTAACATTTTTCATGTGGTTGACGTTCAGTGAATTGTTATCATTAAATATTGTGTATATTGTTATAGGTAATTCATAGCTAGTCAAATAAAATCGCCAAGAGAACAATTGGCTATTGAAACACCCTGAATGGCAGAACAATCTTTGGATATTGGCATTTAGTTACTCTTTAGTTAAACGCAATTCGAGTTTTGTTGGTATGCGCATATATCACGCCAAATTAATTATTTACTTTGAATATATTTTACAATAGACTTTGACGATTTTTTTTTTTTTCTTCTTTTCATTCTTTTCTCAGCTTGTTGGGCTGATGAAAACGATCGTTGACGTTGACACATAAAATAGGTGATAAAATGAAATGTTAAATGAGAGATGGATTTTCTTGGGAGAATTTTAAGCGGGAAAAAAAGAGCTCCTTCGGTCTCACTCTCGTTACCTCTATCTCTCTTTCTCATTTTCTATCACTTTTTCTCTCTCAAAATGAAGCAAGAAGAACAAAAAAAGAGGGAGAAAAAAAAAATGAACAGAAAAAAAACATGAACAAATTCAAATGAGAAAATTTATCTTTTTTCGTGAATACATTGAGACTAGCAAGTATATATCATCGGCGTGCATTGAGTTTTATTACCAGCTCTTTTTCGGTTTAACAACATCAAGTTTCGGTTTTTATTATTCTGTATCGTCTCTTTAAAGAGGAAAAACACTCATTTTGCCTTTCATAATACATTCTTTATTAAATTAAACAATATAATGTAAAATATAATATGCAGCAATGCTAGCGGCATCAAAGTTTGCCTTCATCATTAAGTGTGAGATAGCGACAGAGAAAGTGAGCGACAATAACAAGCGAAAGAGAGAGGGATGGAGAAAGAGAGTGTATTTTTATTGCGCATATATTTATCCGAAGACATATCAGCGACAAACAGGTCGACAAAGAGGCCCAAATGCACGTTCGTTCGCATTTCAAGTTATTCTTTTTTTCCTTTCTCTCTCTCTCTCTCTCTCTCTCTCTATCTATTTCTCATCTCTCTCTCTCTCTCTCTATCTATCTCTCACTCTCTCTCTCTCTCTCTCTCTCTCTCTCTCTCTCTCTCTCTCTCTCTCTCTCTCTCTCTCTCTCTCTCTCTCTCTCTCTCTCTCTCTCTGTGTGTGTGTTTTTTTTTATTCTTTTTCAAGAGCAGCAACAACAATAGTAGCATCAACAACACGACAAAGAAATATTGAACGCAGTACCGGCAGAGATAACGTCCCGTGATACAAATTGTATTACGTCTCTTTAAAAATGTTTGGCTACGAAAAAGGAAATGAGCGTTAAAATGTATGCTCAAAGAAATTATTTTGGTTGTGCATATTCTTCTTCACCGTTTTCATTGCACGTATTTTGCTGTTGTTGTTGTTATTGGATAAAATATACAATACGCGACAACGTCTCTCATATTCTCTCCAGAGATGATTTTGCTTAGACACCATTTTTTTCTTTTTCGTCATTTTTTTGTTTTCTGTTTTTTACATGCTCAACGGAAATTCCTTTTTGGCCCATTGTCTTACATGGAAACAAGGGAAATTAGCGAAAATTGTATTCAAAATGTTACGTTTTTTTTTTCTGTGCCTTTCATTTTTGCAACAATGTTGAATCCAACCGGAGTATAACACATACACACAACCAGATGCTTCAAACACATTAAAAAATTATTTATTATGAAAATATTTTGGAAAACTTTACTTGACACGACCTTAAGCTTTTCACTTTCACTTAATTCACACTGCACCGCTGAGAGACAAGAGAAACCAACAAAATCTAATTGTTTTTGTTTTTTGCGCGCAGCAGTTTTGTTATTTAAACGATAAGATTTCGTGGAAAGTTATGCAACCCGTAACGTTTTTTTTTTTCTGTCTCTTTGGATGCTTATTCGTGTTATTTTGCTTTTTCATTCAATTGCCAAGAAAATGACGGTGCTTTTTATATGGACATCGGGTTAGTAGTACCAAATTGGTACTACCAATGAATGTGCGCTTCTTGAAGAGACAAAAAAAAAACGAACGAACGAACTAACTAACCGAACATCTAAAACACATTTCAAAAGTTGAGATCAATTTGCTTAACCTCATTGGTTGTGGCCACTCTTTACTGTCGACAACATTTTACGAAGTTTATTTTTTTTTTAATCAGAAGTATAGAACGAACAGTCTAAAACAGATTTACAGTATATACACATACGATGCGGAAAAGCGCTAAAAGCCATCAATATTGTATGAGCATTGAAATCATAGACAAAACCATGCTTGAAACATACATCCAAGCTTGATTCTTTTTTTTTCCACAGCCAAAACCATACCAAATATATCGCAAAAAAATACCCATCGTCAAAATGCGACCCACATAACTTTTTTTTTTTTTTTTCAGTTGCCACATATGAGAGCAAAAGAGTTTTCCGTTATTACAGCTCATTTTTGTTTCTCTTGCCTGTTTTGATATTTACTTTGTTATTTCACATGTTCATGATGTGTTCAACGTACATTACATGTTCATGTTGTGTCATTTCATAGCGGAACTCGCGAATGTATTCAGGTGAATAAAAACTGTTCATTCGCAATTTGAAAACGTTGAAGAATTTTGATTTTTACACTTTTGATAATATTCATAAAATGAAATGATTAACCCCACAGCAATGTTATAACCACAAAACAACATATCGTTCTCATTATGAAAACAACAGAATAAAAAGAACAAAAGTTGAACAATCACCTGAAATAATATCCACAAATGATGCTCAAATATTGCTTGTGTTTTGGAAAATGAGCTCATGATGGTGGTATTTTTATACCTCAGTTTTTGTTTTTCGTCGATTCACATATGATGGAACAATTTCAGGTTGTTATCACAATTTTCTAGATTTGAAAACAAAACCGTTGCTTTTTAATGTTTGAAACAAAAGAGAACAAAAAATCGCATATCACATTTCTCTCTCATTCATTGTTTCATTCATATTTTCTTTCTATAATTCTCTCTCCTTGTCTCTCTTTCTCTCTCTTTCTCTCTCTTTCTCTCTCTTTCTCTCTCTCTCTCTCTCTCTCTCTCTCTCTTTGTCTCTCCCTTTCTCTTTGTCTCTCTATATCTTTTTAATTCTTTATCTCTTTCTCCCTCAAATTTTTCATCTCCTTCCCCTGTTTTTCTATTTCTAACTCAATCATAAAAGCCATTCAATACTTTGCGAAAGTAAATGTTTTACTTTTCAATTTCAAAGTTCATCAAATAAATTGAAAACAAAATGGAAAATCTTCGCTAAATCACCAAATATTTCAAATGAATATCATTTACATGATGAATACATTACTTACACCTTGTCTAGCACCTTGTAGATTGTTGGTTCTTTTTGTTTGGAGGCAAAACAAATCGTTGCATCAATTCAAACACACACACACACACACACACACTCACGTAATTTTTTTTTTCTCTTCTTCGTTTTTATGATTATTCAAAATATTTCATTACACTCATATTATGTTCATGTCATTGGATCACTTGTTTTTTAAAAATGTTCATATTGAATGTCAAACAAAACATAATGCAAAACCAATATTAATGGCCAAACACAAAAAAAAAAAAAAAAATTATTCAAAATTTAAAACACATAAAAAATGAAACACAAAAAAAAATTGTAGTTGAAAGAGAAACATCAAAAAATAACGCAACGTTAAATAAAAAGATGAAAAAGTAATAAAATTGGTGAATATTTAACAAATACCGAAACGACCATTTTATGGGAAACTTTATCGACGCGTGTGAACTAATTTCACGTTGGAGACGACTATGCCGTTAAAATACGACTAAATCACTAGAAAATCAACAAGTAATCGACTGCTCAAAGTGAAAAAATATCGCAAAACAAAAACGAGTAAACTTAAAAAAAAAAAAAAAAAAAAAAAAACAAGAATCGCACGCCGAATTGCAAAAAAATGAAAAGAATGCAGTGTTGTATACACGAATTGAGCCAATGAAACGTATCAAAGTGTTCAACAGCGATCAAAGTGCCACACACCAAAAATGTTCCACGTAACAACAAATGTGTATTATCGGCTATTATCCCATGCAAATAGAAAGAAATCTGTACGCACACTGTGCATTCGGATTTGGCAGAAACGAAACAAGATAATCGACTTAAACAGCTTGTCATCAATCTAATCATTAAATTGAAGATAATTTACTACGTAAAAACTCAGCAGTTTGCACTGGTTGAGACGATATGTTATAGCGTACTTGTTGTTTGCCTTAGCCGGCCCCCGATTGATTCGTAGAGAAGCGGCAAATTTACAACACTCAATTTAAACTGTGCTGTGTTTGGTGGCGGACAACTGTATGAAAAAAGAAAAAAAAAAAACGAATCAGAAATAATACAGTGTACTGAATTGAGTTTTACTCTTGCACAACGAACCATGGTTTTTGATACTTTTCAAAACAGCAAAATCATAATATAAGAGCTACAGCTTCCAATTCAACTTATTTATAAAAGAAGCGTGTTCACTTTTTTCAATATCGTTGCCCTAGTGACAATCGATTTTGCTGTGTATATGTGCTTCCTTAATAAAAAGGTACAGAATGGGATTCTCTTTCAATCTATTGGTATCTTTTTTGTCTTTTTCTTTCTTTTTTCCTTTCTTTTTCTCTCTTCCTCTCTCTCTCTCACTCTCTCTTCCTCCCTTTCTTTTTCTTTTTCTTCTCTTTCCTCTTTCTCTCCTTCTTTTTCTTTCATTCCGTCTCATTCTCTGTCCCTCGCGTCCACCTCTCTGTCTGTCTTCTTCTCTCAGTTTTCTAAGGAATGCAAGCGATAACACAGTATATTTTAAGCTTACTGCGCCATTCCGTAGGTGTGAAAACAAACGAGGCAACCAAAGTGAGAGACAGAGCGATACTTGATACGATTTAATGCGAACGAAGAGCCAATTTACGAGACGAACAAAAATCTGATTGATTTTAATGGATGCAATGTTATATATTGATGTTGATTCTCGTTCGCTTCGTTCTCTTTCCGTTCATTATTCAATCAAAATCTTGTATGAGTTCAAGCCAATTTACTGTCGTTGAAATTATTAATAACAACAATAAAAAAATAGGAAGAAGAAGAAGAAGAAGAAGAAAAAAAATGTCTTGATAGAAAATGGTACCGTTGAGGTAGCCTTTAAATTTGAGTAGTGTGGAGAGAAAGCATAAGTGGCCGAACGCTGTAATCTTAAGTGTATGAGAAAGAGAACAAAAAAATCTCGTCTCACTCATTGTGTAATAAGTAGACGTATCCATTCGCAGGTTTTATGAATGTGATTTAATGCTGAGCCAACGTTCTTAATTTGTACACAGCACTTGAAGTTCATTCAATATATTGGATTACAGTAGCACGCTGTACAGTGCCATTCGATTCGCAATGAGTGCATTGCTAAGTAATGCAATAAAAACAAAAACAAAAAAATCATTGTGGCTGCTCTCATGAATCACTATTTTATGCATTTTCGTAGACATTTAATTCACATAAAAGCCACTCGCCACAGTAATTGGCCATTTTATTTCCAAATAAACAATTCAATCGAATGGCTTTTCATCAACATGTGTGTTATTTTTATTGCAACAACAGCAACAGCAACAGCAATTGCAATAGCCACATCAACACAAAATGTGATTAACTATGTGCAGCTCGTCAATCAAGCGGTTTTTCATCGATTCCGAATTTGGTTTGGTCAAATCAAAATGTTTAATAATTTCATAGTAATGAACGCCTGAAAATCCACAAAATTCACCAATTGTAGCACAAAGTCAATTCAATATTGCCAACACTAAATAATTATGACAGTTAGCTCTCGATCTCTCTCTCTCTCTCTCTCTCTCTCTCTCCAATTCTCCCTCATTCTCTCTCTTTCTACCCCGCTCTCTCCATCTCTTCATCTTTCTCCCTCTTGCTCGTTGTTTTACTAAAAATTCATCGTAATTTAAATTGGAGTTATGGCCATACAATGTATTTACAATATGACATGTGTATACACAAAGGTATTTCAATGCAATGACGACTATCAATAAAGTGAGAAAAAAATTATATGAAATCCGAGATGAAATAATGGGAAAACTGGTATGAGAATGTATAAAAAAAAAAAAAAAAAATGTGCAATTTAATTTTTTCGAATGATATTTACATGGAATTTCGCACGTTTATTGTATTGTACGCATGTCTGGCGTTTCAATTTCCAATAATCTTGGCACCGCTCTCGTTGCAATGTTTTTTCTCTCTCTTTTTTTCGTATTTCATTCATTGCAAGCTACGGACTTGAATTTGTTTATTTTTTTAACTGGAAAAATAGTTAAATTGGTTGATTGAAGCGATGAAAATTTTCACGTGCGTATGTCGTTTCGAACGATCTATTCTAATTTGATACTGCTTTGCGATCGAGTAACATGGCTCTAACTAGTATAATCGATACGAGAGATTGAGAGATTGAGAGAGAGAGAGAGAGAGAGCGAAAAAGAGCGAGAGAGAGGGAGAGGGGAGAGAGAGAGAGAGAATTATTACATGTAGTTCAATCCATCAATCAATCGTAGGTGACAACTGCCTGTCATGTTTCGTTAATAAATTCGTGTTTTTTGCCAACGCAACAATCAATGGGAAAATTCATGTATTTGTAAACTTCAACGAAGTGCACACGGGTAATTTTTGCACTAAATTAATTATTATTTTGCATCGTCAGTTGAAGTGATTTTTTTGTTCTTTGTTTCTTATTGAATTATTGTTTTTTTTTTTGAAATAAAATAACCAAATTGTTCGGTTTGTTTACATTACAAAGTCAATTTTTATTGATTAACTTGCATTTTATACTTTGTGTTCAATAAAAATTGATTTCACACTAGATGCAATTATGAATTCTTGTAAAATCAATCAACATTTCTTTTCATTTCCAGAAACCTTGCTTCTTCGAAAAAGTCTATCAAACTCAAATTACATACGTTCATTTTCCATCTTTTCACTATTTTTTCAAAATCTTTTACAAGATACATTCATTTCATACACAAAAAAAAAAAGTAAAGAGAAAATAGCATTTGACTTATGAAAATAGTTTGCAATGTATATTTTCATTCGATATTCGAATGTAAAGAGCAACCTTACAACGTAAATCCATTGCAATGAAGAAAAGTTTACTTTGATCGACATTTCGACAGCCTCACTAAAGTCTTGAATTTGTTTGTCTTTCATATTTTATTCATTTTCTCATCAAGTTTTCCATTTTCTCGGCCCTTTTTATTCTCGCGGCAACTGTATTTGGCACAATCTCAGTCAAGTGCCAACAGTCGACCATACCTTTTGCTTATTATATTCGTTTTGTATAACTACGCGTACGCCTTCTGTTCCGGATATTTTTTCTATCATTCTATCAAACGATATGCTTCCCATTCTATCTCCCTTAATTTTTTTTTTTTTTTTTTTTCTTATTACATTCACCTTCGTCTCTTCTCTTGTTCTCTTTCACTTTTTGTCCCTTTCTACATTGAAAACTCTTCAATTTTCTGCGGATATTGTGCCTTTGCTGAGATACATCAACATCATATCGAAATGATTATGTCAGACTTTTTCTTTTCAAATCAACTCAACACGTGCACTTTTTTTTATTTCAGTCATCAATTTGAGTTATCGGTCGTTTCGACAACTTTCCGCATTCACTTTACCCGTGCAGTTTTGTCTTCGGTTTCTTTTTGATTTTATTTTTTTTTCACTCTCTCTCTCTCTTTCTTGAAATCACTTCTTTGATGCGTTGGAAATCAGCTTTAATACACCACATATCAACGTCAACCAGCTCTATATCATTTGACAAAATGTAAAAAAGGAAAAAGAACCGACTTTGAAGTGAACACAAAGCAACACTGAGTTGGCAATCGCCATAAAGTTTTGCCATTCGGGAAGATTTTATTTACTTTTGACTGTCAAAGCATTTTTTCTTTCTTTCCGTTTCATTAGAGAGAATGTTCAAAAGCACAAACATGACATTAGAACAAAATTACAATCTTACGTTTTGGAAATTGTTACCGTTCGTCAATCCACACGTGTTAAATACAAATATTCCCAGAAATTTAATTGTTTTTTTTTTTGTTTTTGTTTTTACTTTTTGTCTCTGCAACTGAATCTCATGATTTTTAATACAAAATCAATATCTTTGAAATAATTTTCATTGATTTTACATGTTCGTTCTTATACATAATTTACAAATATTTTCTTTTGAAAATTGATGATTTTTATGAAAATAAATATGATTAAATACGTTTGATGTTGCTTTTTGGTCATGTTTGTTTTCAAAAATGAATAAACATATACCATTCTGAAATAAGGCAAATAAATCTGATGAAAATCAGTTAATCAATTGTTGTTGTAATTTTAAATTGATTAAATGAATATAAAAACTGTATAAATTTGATCAAAAGTATCAAATAGCATTAAATTAATACATTGTAAAGCATTATTTTTCATATTAATTGTATATTATTTCAAAAACCAAACTTAATGTTAACATTATTTTACTGGTCTGTTTGTGAAAAATAACTTGAATTTACCATTATTGGATAAAAAAAAAAACAAACAAATTGAAATTAATTTCGATGTGAGCTGAATATTGGCAAGTTCTTTGGCATGAAAGTTTCTCATAAAATGTATCGAATTGAATTATTGACATGCTGATGAATAATGTTTTAAAAGCCCAAGATAATTTATGATGAAATTGTTAAATGAATGGCAACCTATTAGTTCGATTGAAATTAACGAATTTTTGCATCATTTATAAGGAATCTCTGTGAATTGAAAATGTAAAGATAGACAAAAATCAACTTGAAATAATCCGTCCATTGAATGTACATTTTGAAATATTAAGCATTCAAATCCATACCAATGTAATAGTACAATGCAAAACTTGCAATCTCAAATATGGATATTTATTTTGAATTGAATGGTGAATGTGATCCAACGAATTTGAACGAATGGCTTTTTCCTCGATTCACTTCATTCGGCTACTGTTGAACATAAATGTTGAAATGTTCCCATGCATTTGGTTGTTGCATTATCATTTGATCGCTCTTTTCTCGGTCTCTCTGTTTTATTTACTTTTGCATTTTGCCCATAAAACAGTTCATTTGCGCAGACATACACACAAAATCGAATCGACCGTATTTTTGGCCCGACAATGAGGGAACAAGAGATAAAAAAGAAAGAGTAATTTATATTGATAGTGTCATTAAGCAAATGATATCCATTAAGCAAATAATCTATTATATGATTGTTATTATTTTGTGTTAGTTTGTGTTTGCATATTCGATAGAATCCGTTATGTGCATTGCGCTGCATTATCCTTTGCTCTCTTTCTGTCTCACTCTTTCACTCTTCCACTCCTTCTCCCTCTCCCTCTTCAGCTCTGTCTTTCTTTTGCCTCTCTCTCTCTCTCTCTCTCTCTCTCTCTATTTCTTTCTGTCCCTCGTTCCCCCTACTCACTCGCATATTTTCCCACAAATTTCAATGTATCTGAGCAAGTGTTTCGCAATGGCACGTTCTGTTGCGACAATTTAATTAATCGGTGTAATACATTAAGCTAACGATTTGCATAGAAATGTTGGTATTTATCTTTTGGCAGCGAAAATATTTGTTCTCACTTGAATGCAGTTGCTATATGCTTCAAGGCAGTTTTGTATTATTTTTTTTTTCTCTCTCTCTCTCTCTCTCTCGTCTGTTCACTCAATCAGTTATATTTTAAACAAGAAGATAACAACGAAGATCATTTGTTTGTAATCTGTTTGTACGATTATAATGAAATGCAATTTTTGGTCTTTAATTAAACAGATACTGTCGTCTCCACAAAGGCAATTCAAGCAAAATGTCGCCACTCAAAATGCACCGTTATATACAATGGCTAATAAAACAGCAGCAACATCGGCGGCAACGACCAAACAGTTAACCAAACTAACGGACAGTTTTTTGCCGCCAACAATGCAAGCATTGGCATATTATATTGAATTGATTCAATATGAACCGCTATATTCGACCACGGTTGAACCACCATTTACGCTTCCATCAAATCAACCGACATTTCCAAATTTTCCAAGTTCAAGCACAATACAGCCACCATTCCAGCAGCCAGTCACTTGGTGGAGTCCACCATCAACAACAACCACACAAAAACCAGTCACCTGGTGGAGTCCTCCTTCTACAACAACAACAACAACACAAAAGTTAACAACAAATCCTTGGTGGAATACACCGACAACAACATCTTCTTGGTGGAATCAACAAAGTTCAACTACTAAAAGGCCAACGTATTCATGGACATTCCCAACAACAACAAAACCAACAACAAAACCAACAACAAAACCAACAACTACAACCTCTTGGTGGAATACACCTTCGACAACATCTTCATGGTGGAATCAACCAAAACCAACAACAACAAAAAAACCAGTCACCTGGTGGAGCCCACCAAGCACAACAACTCAAAAACCAACAACAACCTCATGGTGGAATCCATCATCGACCACAACTTCATGGTGGAATCAACAAAGCACAACAACCAAAAAACCATCATATTCATGGAGTTTTTCAAATTGGATCTCAACAACAACAACAACAACACAAAAACCAAGCGTGTATGCATACATTTCATCAAAATTTGAAGAAATAAATTTGAGGAATAAAAATTAACTTTTATTTTCAGGTGGAATCCATCAGTGATAGTATCCGATTGGACTGGTCCATCAACCCAACGTCCAAGTACATCAACGCCAGATTATTGGCGTCAAGAGACGACACCATATCACAAGCCTGGAAATTTTGCGCCAGAACGTTCTGATAACGAAGATCATTCACATCGACCAATTGTCAATGGTCAATACAATTGGAAACCAAATAAACCGGTGCAAATTGGCGATTTATCATTTTTAAGCATTTCCAATTTCCCATTTTTTGAACATTTTGTGCAGCCAATTTCGAAAACATTTGTTAAAAAACCCGAATATCAATATTTGCATCAATTTCCAGCCGAATTATTACAAGACATTGAAAAAGAGCCATACGAACGAAAAGGCACCGATCAAGAAATTGTTAATGAATTTCGTCGTGTTTATGATGATTATTATGCACGTGTTCGGGTCATTTCACCGGTTACGGGTAAAAAACGTGTTCCACCAACTCGACCATATGTTTTATTTTTGATCTTTTATGATTTATGCAAACGTGAAGCCAAACGATTGAATTTACAAGATTTTACGGTATGTTCATTGACCCGCAAATCGAAAAATTCATCTAATTTTTCATCATTTATGTTTTTTTTTTTTTTTTTTTTTTTGTATGAAAAATTAATTTTTCCATTTTGTTTCTTAGGGTTACACTGAAACCATGACGAACAGACTTTATGAAACATCTAGATATTCGGCTGAGCGGCAATTGTTTACGTTATTGGATGAGCTATATCAGCAAAAGTCCATCGTTGCAAATGATTTTAATATGCGATTGGCTGAAATTATGACAGGTAATGGAAAATCTTCTATTCTTAAATGACTCTTGATAATTTTTAATCATCAGTTCGAAATACTTCGAAGTGAAAAAAAAAAAAAATTGCAGTTAAATTAGATTCAAATTCAAAATCATAACAATCAAAATTTACGCTTTTTTACTTTCAGAACTTGCCAATCCAAACAGCGTCAGTGCAAAAGCTCTACACATTTTACCTCCATTGAAATTCGAATTGTAGTCATATTGATTGATAGCAAGCAAATAGATTTTACAACTAGATACGAAACCAATCGATTTTATAGATTTAAGAGCAATATGGTCGTGCCGAAATAATTTTTCATATCAAATCATTACAATATTTTAATAGTTCTTAAAGAATTCGAGTTTTTTTATGGAAAGAATTAATTGTTGTGAATTAAATAAAGCGCTCTTCTTTGCTCCTTCTTTTTCTAATAACAGTTAAAGAATGGACAATCATTTCTAATGAATTTGAATAACAAATAATATTTAATTTTTGTCGTCATTTCTTTTCATTTTTCTTGTGATTTTTTTTTTTTTATTATTCGTAAATTTAAGGATATTCAGACTGCTTTAAATCTATAACTCTGTAACTATAATTTTTCTAATAGCTTATTATAGTTTTATTTGTTCAATGTCCGTAAGTATATGTTACTTTTCTAATTAATACCTATTGAAAATAAGCTATTGAACCTAATTTCAGAAAAGCCGGTTAAATACTATGGTGTAATTTTCATCATTGCCTTATAATTAATATATTCTTCATGGTTACAACCAAACAAAATACACTCTTTCGTATTTCCGCTTATATTAATTCAAAATCACTAATACTCTGAATTATTTTCACTTTGGCTATTTGCACTGAAATATTTAGGTATTCCATTAACTGCGCGCCATGTCATTCCAATTACAGTGCCGAATATTTCCAAAATCAATATACCAACACTTTCAATGAAACTCTTGGTTGATGTTTGATTTTCATTAAAATTATTTCCATTGGAATTACTTTCATCCGTTGTTTTTGCTACCATTTGAATATGACTTGAATTCGTATCGCTATTGAAAAATCCATTGTCGAAGATAAGTTTGTCATTCTTTATTTGATCTGAATTGATGTGCGTAAATTGTGCATTATCAGTAATAGTGTCAAATTTTGCATATTTCGTTGAATGTTGCATATCATTTGAATATTTCAAAAATGCATTTTGAAATGCCATTGCTGCATCATCAACACTTGTACTGCTTGTGGACCGTGGTTTCTTATCACTGCCAATATGATCATCACCAATATAATCAACAGTATCCAGCATAATTTGGCTTACATTCACTTTATTTAAATTCTCTTCACCAGCCATCGTCATTGTCATCGTCTCATTTGTTAGCATAACAGTTGTGACATTGTTCGTTGTTCGCTGTATAAGTGGCAGTGAATAATTGAAATTATCGACACGGTTCTCATTCGGTTCTTTGTTTATGGTGCTTGTATGCATTTTCGGTGTGATATCATCATGATTGTTAAAGAAATTAACACGAAATATTGTTGTCTGGCCATCAGTTGCACTACTAATAATACTGCTGTTGTTCTTGCTGCTGTTACTGTTACCATCAATGTCGTTGTTTAAATTAAATCGATCTCGTGTTGAATTCCAAACGCTTACCAACGGATTGATTAAGTATCGTGCAATGATGTTACCTTGTGTTTTTCCATTCGATTCAATTGGATTTGGGGTTGTTGTTGTTGTTGTTGTAATTCGACTATAACCAACAGCGGCAAAAAGTGAATTTAAATACGCCGCCATATCGATGTGCGGTTCATTTTGAAATTTTTCCATTTCACCGGATATGTTTGCGTCAGCAAATGCAAAGTCAATGAACTGTCGATTTTGTTCGTCCGAAAATCGAATCTCAGCATTCGATGCCATTGAATTAGTTGGAATCATTTTAACATCGGTCGGTGGTCGTGTCAATCGAAAATGTAATTCACTTTCATCTTTGATGACATCACGTATGGTATCCAAGCGATCTTTTGTATTTTGTAAAAATAAATGAATCAATTTTGAGTAAGCTTGACGTCGAAGTTTCCTTGGTGATAGTGTTGTTGAATCCACTTGAAAATCAAAACCAGGAAACATATCTGGCTTATCGGCTCGCGAATCCGTACGCTTTTGCTTCCGAAAATCACTTATGTGACTTGACGACGGTGTTGTTGTTAATAAATTCTTTAGAAATTCATTTGTTGGTTCGCCATTTTCAATCAACTAGAAATTGTAAGAATTTTTAATTTGTTTTTATTAAAATTTTTTTCGATTTGATTTGAATCGTTTGCCATTTTTTTTTTTTTTGAATTTTTCACCACAAAATGTTTGAAAAAAAGAATTATTCAACTTTTTAAAGTCATTTTGAGGCAAATATTTTTTTTGATTAATTTTTTCAAAAAAAATTTATTTAAAAACTTACACAAAATGCGATCAACAAACCAAACAACACAAATCGAATCATTATAGCACAAATCGTCTCTATTTTTAAAGAAACTATTTGCAATTTTGAAATGTCTTTTGTTCCAAACTTCTGACTAAATACTAAATTAATCAAATCCAATTCAATTTTTGTCAGCCAATTTTCATTTTAATGTTTTGATTTTTTTTTTTTTTTTTTCGATGAAAATGGAAGTGGAATGACAATGGCCGATTGTTATTTATTAAATGACTGGCATGCATACAAAAATCCAAAAACATTATGTAATTTAAAATCATCTTTTTGCTTTGGGGCGTTTATAAATAATGCAAAAACGGAAAATATCGTATTAATTTAAAATCAAGTCTCGATTTATCAACGCACGTACATCTACATTTGATGCGTTTGTTCGTACAGTGACCCAAATTTTTATTATTTTTGTCTTTGAATCTGAATGTTCTTCTACGCCAATGAATGATGCATATTGATATTCGTACAAATAAATCGCACGTTTTACAGTGTGATGGTCAAGGTTTTTTTTTTTTTTGTTGATAAATCCGAATGCCAAATAGGCATTGTGAATCATTTATAGTGTATTTTTGTGAGATTTTAGAATCGGATCCATTCACAATATCAATTCACAATTGCCAAATCATTTATTTTTTTTAAGTGACTTTAAAAATTAATTCAATAGACTTTCAATAGAGGGCGTTCAACGAAGCATTCGAGTTTATCAAACGTTCAAACAAAAGGGAAAAACAATGATTTCATTTTGTTTATTTTGGAACTGTTAAGCAGTGGCTACATTTATCGTTTTTATTTTAAAATATTTTAATTATAAACAATATTGATCACAATGTTGGTCATTATTTTATTGTTCTGCAATTTTTGTTATATTACTCATGTAGCAATTTAATTTGCAAAAGATTGAAGAAAAGAAAAAGTTTGTTTTCGATGGTTTAAAAAAAAAAAAAAAAAAAAAAATTGTAAATACTTGATGTTTGATAAAAAAATATCTTCCAATAAAACATGTCAAAAGCGGTCACAGATCATCTGAAATATTTAGTTTTCAAATTTCAAATTTTCAAAATGAAAACAATATTCACAAACATTTTATTGTCATCACATAATGACGATCTATTCAATTTGAACTCATAATAACGCTCTATTTAAATTTTTTGATAAGAAATTATTGTTTTTGATTTTCCCGTAACAATTATTACAACATTATTATATTGAATGAAAGGAAACGATAGTGGGCTAAGTTGTTGGTTTAAAATTGTGGTTTTGTGTGTTTACACACAAACAAACACCGTCGAAATATAAAAATTTTCATGGATACTAATACAGCTAATATAAAGTAATTATGTCATTTTATTCAGAGTAGAATGTTGGGAAATTAGAGGAATCGCGTGCTAACCAATGTTTGAATATCCACATCAGCCATTAACGAATCGATATATATATTCCAATTTATACATTGAAAAATGAGGGAAAAAACATTGAACATGCGCCCTCACACCCACAAAATAATAATAGTAGCAGTTCGCAATCAAACTGAATTGCAACCATCTGATTTCGATTACCTATGGTGTACACGCAAATAAATATCTAATTATCGTAATTAAGAGTAAGCCAACAGTAAATATGTTCTTTTTTTTTCCATCGATTTACCTTTTCACATTCTTCATCTTGTCCAGAGAAAAAAAAAAAAAAAAAAAAAAAATACAAATTAAAGACACAAATTATTCCATATGAATAATCTTCATTTAGTATATTTTCAATAATATTTTTGTTTACATCAAAGCATTCAATCATACACTAAATATCCATGCAATTAGATTTATTACATTCAAAAAAAGCGATTCATAGAATTGTTCATTTGCTTGTCAGTACATTTTGTGAATGGCTGAATTTATATGTCGGTCGGGGATTTAAATTACAATGGATTTTGCATACGATGCGACCTAAAAATAAAGCCAATCCGTACAACTATTTGTGAATTTAATATGAAAAAAAAAAAAACAAAAATTACATTAAAAAAAAAAAAAGAAAATCGCGCACGAATGGTAAAAGAGAATTTTGGAAAACATTCAATGGCTTAATTGATTTAATTGATGTGTTGAACGATGGTCTTTTCAAGTTTATCTGGATTGGCGCCAGAGAAAACATGAACCTTTTCGCCATTCTTTAGGAACACGAATGTTGGCATGCTAGAGATTTCAAATCGAAGGGCCAAATCTTCGCATTCGTCAACATCGACCTGAAATTATTCAAAAAAAAAAAAAAAAAGAAACAAAACAATAAATTAGTTTACAGTGGAGTTTTACTTATTGAATTCGAACATGAAATTCAAAATAAACAAATTAAGAATATCGTCCCTCCATATTTGGTATCAAATTTAAACATTTCATATTTAATTCGAATATAAATTTGTGTTTAACATTGAAATCTTAAATTGAAATGTTAATTAATTTTAATTTATCAACCGGATGATGAATCAAATTCTGTGATCTTTATTAAAATATTATCAAATATAATGTGAAAATCAATTTACCTTAACCACGACGATGTCTGAAGCATATTGTTGTGACAATTTCTCCAAAACGGGAGCAATTACTTTGCATGGGCCGCACCAAGTGGCAAAGAAGTCAACAACAACCAATTTGCTGCCAGCATTTTTGACTTGTTCATCAAAGTCAGCCTGAAAAAGCGAACAAAAAAAAAAAAAAAAAAAAAAAAATAATGATTATTAAAATAAACAACGTAGTTTCACGTGCAGTCTAAAGAATCACAAAGTAGCAGTCGAAGTAGAATTAAGAAAATAAAAAGGTCAAACGATTAAATCATTCGTTTGCTAAATTATTGAATCATTCGATTAAAAATAAGTTCATTCCTCATTCTCTCTCATCATTCGCAGAAAAGTCATGACATTCGAATTGTGACAAACAAACATGATTGCATATTGAAATAAAGAGAAACAAGAGAGTGAGAGATTGAGAGAGAGAGAGTGAGAGAGAGAGAGAGAGAGTGAGAGAGAGAGAGAAAATGAGTCATTACTGTGATTAATTCGTGTGATGTGTGTTGCCTACTTTTCTATGAGCATTAATAATGAGATGGAACGAGTTTTCGAGAAGAATATTTGCACATATCGCATATGTAGAAAAAAAAATGAGTGTATATATAAGTATAAAAATGAATGAGATATTATGTGTTATTGATTTGGATGTGAATTTTAGTGCCACGAAATAAATAAAACATTTGCACAAAATTCAGTGTGCTGTCTATATTTGGACGATTAAAAATGTAATAAATACAAAGCGAGAGAGAAAAAAAAAATCCATTTTTCTTCACGCTTATTTGCAAAAAAACATGGTACAACATCTCCTAATGTGTTTTTTTTTTTTTTTTTTCAAATTAAATTCCAAGCAATTGATGATTACGTCATGCATGATATTGCAACATTTTTTTCCAGATAATCGATCTTCGAATGTTTTTTTTTTTTCCTTCAGTCTGTCCGTCGCTATTGAAAATGTAAACGCGTTTTGGATTTAATAACGACAAACCGAAAGGTATGCGAAAATTACTTGAATGCACAATTGAACAAAAAATTATTTTTTTTTTTTTTTTTTTTTGTCTTTTTCTACAAAGCACGGTCATCGCGCCATTTTTAATTTGTCACTATTCACATGTTTGTTCACAATGAAGGAAAAGAAATAAACACAAATTTTTTTTTTTTTGAAGGTTAAATGAAATCTTAAATATAAACTATGCATCATTTTTAATGAAAAACAAAACTCAAATACATACCTCACTTTCAACCAAATGAACCATTTTGTAATGTTTTAATAAATTTGCTTCAATTTCAACAACAAAAAATAACACGGATAGTGTATTCTTCTTTTTATCTTTTGATTTAATTTGGAGAAAAAAAAATAATATGCTTCTTACACGACCGTGATCAAACACCGACTGATTTGACCTAATACAATGGTTTGGCGACAAGCGGTATGACGCTCTTATAAAATAAATGTGTATGCGTGCATGTGCTTCATTTTACTTATGTAGTGGAATGTAGTCACAGCCACACATGCTTTTTTCCCTACATTTCATTTCTAACAATTGGCTTGCTTACGTCAAATTGACAGCATTTTTGTGCTACGTTCACATTATAAATTTCAAATAAAAAAACTGTCAAATTATAATGAATCAATTGTAAAAGAAAACTTTTTAATTCACAGTTTATTTTAAAATGAAATATTCAATGAAGTAAATGCTTAATGTTTAATAATGTACAATATAGCAGAATATAAAATAAAAATATAAATAAAATTCTAACTAGAATTAGAATTAAGCGTAGAGATAAGGGAAGACATTTAAGTTTTATTGGTATCTTAAATGTAAATTCAATTGAAACTTGAACATTCTTGTAATACTTTCACGTAATAAATTTTTTAATAGTATCGTCAATTCTTCTGGTATCTGCTCCATTAAATAATTCTATTGTTTTACCACTTTTGAGAAACATAAATGTGGGCCATGTATGTTCTGCAACATATTGTCTGACTCGTTCTCCAAATTCATTGATATCCACCTGTACAAAGAAATTCATTTGTTTAATGTTTGAAGTTTGGAAATATTCATAAAGCCAAATATTTAACGAAATTTTGCAATAACTATAAGAATTATGTAAAACGTTGCATAAAGCATTTGTTAATTCGAAAAAAAGTCCATTGAATATTTTTACTATTGATTCGAAATCGTTCTTTACCCGAATCATGGAAACGTTTGGATATTGATGAGGTAATCTTTTCAAAATCCATTCAGTTGCTTCCGTATTTGGACTTGATGTTGAAAAGAACTCAATAATAACCAATCTATCTCTTGCATATTCTAATTCATCTTTGAACTCCTCCTGAAATTGTTAATTGAATATTTGGTGAATATTATTATAAATTCGATGAAAAAAAAATCAAATTAAAAATAAAACAAAAAAAAAATAATGAAAAAAATCACAAAAATGTTGAAAAATATGATTTCTTGTTTGCAAACATAAAAAAAATTCATTGAATTCACAAATGATTAACTATTTATATTTTTCGATGGAAAAACAACATATTTTCCTCACCTCTGTTTCAACAGTAATCCAGTTGTTTTCAATAATACTTTCAAATTGTTCTAAATCAACACCAACAATTGAATTGACAATTTCACCTCTTTTAAGAAAGATAAACGTTGGTGATATCGAAACATTGAATCGTTCCATTAGATCTTTGGATTTTTCATTGTTAACCTGACAAATGAGAAAGAACCACATTGTTATTCAATATATTAATATAAAATGATTCTTATAAAAATTGTGTATGAAAAAAAGCTCAGATATCAAACAATAAAGCAACATAATTACCATAATCATAACAACGTCTGGAAATTCCAAAGCAATCTCTTCCATTTCTGGGCCAATCATTTTGCATTGTTGACACCAACTGTGGAAAAATTCAACAACAACTAATTTGTCGTCAGCATTATTAATCTGTTGATCAAAATCAGTCTGGAAAATTGAATAGAAAAAAGAAGAAGTTATTAAATTGATTATTCATGCAGAATAATAATTATTCAAATATTCTCTCTTCTATTAATAAACAACTGTTTTTACTTACACCCGTTTGCACTTGTTTCCAGTGAGGTTGAATTGTGACAGCACCATAGCATAAGCTTATGCAAAAACAGGATAGAATTAAAACAACGTCTGTGCGCATTGTGAATTAAAAATTGAATACACTTGTAACGATATTGATAGACTAACATTTATATATTTGACACGAGTATTATACGAGTATTTTTTTTTTCTTTTTTTAATAATAAACTGGTTCATATGGACTTTCCATGTGCGTATCATCGAATAAAAAACAAAATGACTTATTCAACCGTTGAGTTTCAACGTAACTGCGATTAAATTGATAAACGTACATTTTTCAAGTGTGAAATCTAAGAATGAATCTATCTATATTGAAAAAAAAAAAAGAAATGTATTCCCCGTTGAAATTGTGCATAATTCTTAGTGAATTCCAAATTACGAATAAAATGAGCTGTGACATAAACAAAGTCTACCAAAGGGTAATATTCATTGGGTTTGCAGTTCCATATTCATTGGAAATGTTTTCAAATTGAATTCCATTCTTCTTTTTTCTCTCTTGCATCATTGTAAATTTTGTTTTAACATTGCATCATATTTTACGTTTATGAAATTTCCGCTACAATTGCAAATCGATTCCGTAGAAATGAGTAAAATTTCTGAAGGGAAGAGGAAAAAACAAGTTTTTTTTTTTTTTGTTTGCATTGAAAATGAACTCACTCAGTCTTGATTTCAATTTCAAAGCTATCGTTTTAATGCACATTTCTTACATAAAACAGATTAAAAAGAGTAATCGAACGATAAATGTATTCATTGATCGTCGATCCGTGGAAATGCATTGCACGAATGTAGATTTAGTTTATTTGTCTGATAATCACTGAAGTGAATATTGAATTGATTTTTTTTTTTTTTTTTTTTTTTTAATTCAATATTCAATTTATTCTCTGATATGATTATATTATCATTCTTTGATATGTCAAAGGCAAATTATATTTAATTGGCGAAGGAAAAAATTGTTTTCATCATTGTTAAAAAAAAAATGAATGTTTTTTTCTTTCTTTAATATGTGATTTTGTTTATTAATTCTCAAAAATTGTTTATTAATTCTCTTGAAGATTTTTTCCCCAATTTAAAAAACAAAAACATTGACCATGTGATATCTCTTTTGATGTCTCTATTCGTTATAACGAATCTTGTAGCCAATTCCTAAGTTTTTCTTAATCAATATGAAATTGTTATTAGAATTGAAAATAAAATTCGAATCATTGAATTTACCAAAATCCTAGGGGAATTTATCAAAGCAGATGTGTTGCAGATATTGCAGATAGTTTGGATTTGCGGCGGATATTCTTCGTGATCATAGAGTGAATATCCGTGCTATCTGCTAAAAATCCGCAAATATTCGTAGGCAACACTCAATATTTGATGTTTTTATTGGTAGAAAATTTGAGCAGATTTTTTGCAGATTTCTACGGATATTTTTTCGATAAATTCCCCTAGCCAAAATCATGATCACATTTAAACCAATTATAGTAAAATTCTTAAACAATCAATTAATAACTCATTCTTTGAATTTCGTCATTGAAGTCGACCTAAAATTTAAATAAATTCTTTCAAAAAACACTATAATTTGTAAAAAAAAAAAATTATAAAAATGAATTTTCTTCAAAAAAAACTGCTTTCCAATTTGATTGCAGTTCATAATTTGAACATAAGATAACAAATGAACATCAAACTGTTAAAACTGAGTGTCAACTTCATATTTATTTTAAAAAGACATTTGAAAAATTTTTCATTTTCAATAATAAACTCAAATTTCTTGATGAAAAATAATAATTAATCTTTGAATCAGCGATAACCTTTTAACTCAATTTCATAATGTTTTATTAGGGATCGATTGCAACAAATCTGAAATATTAGCTAAAATGTGCTAATCCTTTAAAAACAAAAATTGTTTATTTTTTCTGATATTTCAATTCTTTCTTTATTTCTTGAAATGTTTTTTTTTTTTTTTTTTCTTAAAAAATGTTAAAAAAAAAAATCTTTGCTTTTCAATTTTTAACTATTCATCATACGTATCTCAATCGTCGATTAAGCACTTGTTCAAAAGTAGTTACATGTGCATCGGAAAACATTTCCAAAAAGCGCCCATTTTTCATATAGACAAATGTTGGCGAATAAATGACTTTATATCGTTCAGCCAAATGCTTGAATTTTTCAATATCAACCTTAAATGAAATGTTCACAAAAAAAAAATTTTATTTGTGCAAAGTGAAAAACTTTTTAAAAAAAAGAACTAAATGTTCTGTTGAGATATTTAAATTTTTATTTACGCTAAGCAGTAGAACATTTGGATATTTTCTTGCAATCAAATCCAATCCAGCGATGATTCGCTTTCGGTGTTCACACCAATTGTAATAAAACTCAATAACGATCAATTTATCGACGGCATTTTTAATTTTTTGTTCGAACTGTGCCTGAAAATAATATTAATTTTCGTTCTATCAATAGTTTCCAATTGGATCTTACCATCGATTCAATTTCCTTCCATGAATTCGATCTCAAGTGACCGAAACAAAAACATGACAACATCAAACACATTACTTATTTTGAATTTATTTCAATTCCATTGGCCAATGTATTTATACTTGAGCACAAACTGAAATGACCATAATTATCATTTTCGACCATTAAAATAGCAATTCACATTACATTTGCTATCTTGAAAGTTCATTGTTTATTTACAAAACAGTTTCATTTTTTTTTTCCATTATTTTTATTTTGCTGTCTCAATTGATTGCTATTTTAAATCTCAATAGATTTATCGTCTGTTCGATGGAAATTGAAAAAAAAAACATTTTAATCGAATGAAAAATATTTTATTTACAATTAACATTGTATTTGAAAATGAAAATTCCAATTTATTAAATCAAGAAAATAAAATAGTTAATCATCATCGGTTTCTATTCTAGATGCCAATCGAGCAATAGCATTATCAATTCGTTCAACATTTTTCGTTATATGTGTTTCCAATTTATTTCCAGATTTGAAAAATAAGAAAACTGGCCATGTGTTAACACGTACGAATTGTTTGGTCAATTCTCTTGATTTGTCTTTATCAATCTGAAAATGATAATTTTTGGTGAACATTGTTTAATAATATGTAATGTAAATGATTATATTGACAAATATACTTTCTTACCTTAACCATAACAACATTCGGGTATTTATGTGGTAATTTTTCTAAAGCTGGTGCGATTACTTTTGCCCGTTGATCTGACTCATCGAAAAATTGGGCAACTAATAATTTATTGGCGGCCAAATTGGTTTTATTGTTAAACTCAATCTGAAATTTCAAAAAAAACCTTTTGACTAACATTTCAATTCATTGAATATTATTCAAATACTAAGCACTGCATCGGATGGAAAAATTAAATCTAAATCCGTCTGACTCTGTATTTAAAGCAAACAAATTCTGTTCGACATCCAAAATTTACGGATCGGATCGGATAAATCCGAAAAATATCCGATAATTGTTCGATAAAATAGAACAAAAAAAAATATTTTTTCGTCTAAAAATATTATTTTTGATGTAAATAAAATCCATCCGATATCCGAAATTATCGAATCGGATTCAGATCGGATGTGGATGTCCGAAAAATACGGATATCCGATGCAGTGATTCAATGAATCAATGAATAATATTTCAATTCATGTTACATCAGTTTCAATCCGTTGCCATTTATTTCGAATAACTTGTTTAAATTCGTTTACTCCTTGAGCGCCTCTTATTGTATAAATTCTTTCACCTCCTTTTAGAAATACAAATGTTGGTGATGATGAAATTGCATATCGACGAGCCACCTCACTTAATTCTTCTATGTCAATCTGAAATAACATTTTTTTTTTTTTCACACATTACATTTATTCGAATTTTTTTCTCTTTAACAATTTAGTTTTTACCAATATCATTCGAACATCTGTATTAATTGATGCAATTTCATTCATTTCCTTTGCTATTCCTTGACTGAAACCACACCAACTCAAGTAAAACTCAATAGCAATCAACTTATTACCAGCTTTTTGAATTTCATCATCAAATTCAGTCTGAAAATTTGGTTAAATGGTTCGAAAAATTCCGATTGAAATTATTATAAAATATGTTCTCACCTCAGTAAATATTTCTTTCCAATTTGGTTGTTCATCATAACTCAAAGAGAAATTGATACACAAACTGAAAAAAATCAAAGCAATTATGAACTTCATTGTGGCTTTGAAATGAAAATAAAACTTTCGATTTGAAATCATTAGATTTTATATTTAAAATGCAACTAATTATCAATACAATTTTGTAAGAAATGAATTGATCAATAATTATAATTGGAATATCGCTTTTCATCGAATGAAAGCAATAATGATAACCTCATAATGACGTATCAATTTAGGTGCATATCGATGCAATCGTCTCAAATTGATAATGCAATTGCAGGAATCTATTATTCATTTCGAAATATTTTTACTTTCTATGCAACAATTTTTTTTTTTCTGCTAAATAAAGTGGAATTTCGTCTAGTTTTTTCCGACGGCGTTTTTAATCAGTTTAAGAACCATTAGGAATTATTATCGATTTACAGAGAGAGATTATAGGAACACCTTTTTGCACTAGCGGAATTGCATTTATCAAATAATAATTATTTTCCATCATTTTTTCAATAACGCAATGTTCGTTAACACCATATTTTATTACACTTTCTTCATGTGCCAATAATTATTTTTGTGAATAATCAAAACATACAGCATTTTTTTTTTTTTTCGTAAGAATCATTCAATTTTTGTAAGAATCTGTTCGAATCAGACCAGTTCATGTACTGAATAATTATTTGCTGATGAATTTAGTTGCTAAATTTATCTGCTAAATCGTTGCGTGACGCTTGCGTATTGTTTTACGCTTGCGCTACAAACGTTTTTTGTGTGTATTTCTCTGGACCAACAACATTCGTTCAAGAGAATTGCACATAAAAAACGGTTGTAGCGTAAGCGTAAAACAATACGCAAGCGTCACGCAACGATTTAGCAGATAAATTTAGCAACTAAATTCATCAGCAAATAATTATTCAGTACATGAACTGGTCTGGTTCCAATGAAATGGGATTCATTGAGAGATAGTTTCCCCTAGATTTTAGTAAAACATATTTTTATAATTTTTACAGAAAAAAATCTAGGGGTATTTATCTCTTGCGAACGTCGCTATTCGTATGTTCATGTTCATAGTAAATTGCAAATTGTTAATTAAAAAAATTAAATTGTCTCACGAATGCGAATGAGACTATAACATTTTTGGCATTAAATTTGCGACTCAGTGAGATTTGTAAATAGTTCACGCATTTGCAATACAATCATTCAAAATATAGGCAAGCAATTGCAATGAATGCGCAAATGAATTATATGAACTTTGCAAATGGATATAAATATATATTTCACACTGATAAAAGCCCCTGGGTTTTAAGTAAATAAAAAATAGAATTTTGCTGAATAATTCAGTCTATATTAAACTCACTAACGAAAAAAGGATAGAAATATGATGATTTGAAATGAAATTGGGTAGAAAATCGAAAGTTTATGGCGTAAATTTTTCACTTGAAAGCAACTTCTGGGTTCATCATTATCTTGTAAGAAATGAAGACGCAAAAATTGTGTATAATTTTTTTAAATATTTTTTTCATTTTGGACGGTGTTCGTGGCACGTGAGTTTTTAACCATAATTTTGAGTTTTATTTTCTTTTCATTTGGAATGTTTTATTCTCACGTGATTTTTGTTTTCTAAAAAAAATTATTCGTTTCCTGATTATGACATTTATTTTAACTAATTGGTTTATCAGAATATTTTTTTTTTACTAAAACGAGAATACAACTGGTTGTAATTTTTCTTCCAATTTCTTTTTATTTTATTGCACAGCGATCCATTTGAACCAATTGCAAAGAGTATAACAACTTTTTTAAGGCAGTCAGATGGATCATTTTCCATTTACAAGGCGAATTCTAAAAAATATGCAACTGCTGTCATAAGTTATTTAAATACAGGTTCCAGAAGGAATTCAGGGTACCATTACATTTTAATTTTTTTTTTTTTTTTTTTTTGTCACATTTTGAGAATTATTGTTTCATTTAATTACGTTTTATTAATTTCTTTGAATTTTATAGTAAATCTAGTGAATTCGAAGCACTTGAATCCAAAGCATGGTTAGGTCATTACATAATGAGATCATATGTAGATAATGTTTTATGCTATCAAATGCAATTTGATAAAAAACCGTTTCAATATGAGAATGATGCCCTAATTAAGGCCAAAAATGAGTGTGTATTTAAATATTTCTTTTTATTTTATTTTATTTATTAAATATTTCAATGAAATTACAATTTTAGGGCAATCGTCGATAAAATAAAAATTGATTTAATAATATGGAGTTCGGATTTAATTGATCGAAGGACCAATATAACAAGTCGGAGTGTTGAAAAACATCGAATTCTTTACAGTGCAGCACTTTTTGCAGTTGGTGACACAAGATTCAGAAACATTGAGTAAGATTGGCCACAACAATAGTTGAAGTATTTTTTTTATTATAAATAAATTTCTCTACATTTCAGAAATTACGAGTTGTTCCTCGTCTATTTTTACAGACAAGTTAAGAGAATTCCAGGGTCAGATGCATTTTTCGAAAATAATTCTGTACCATTGTTGTCACAGTACCGGAAATTATTGAATCATTACATTAATGATCAAAGGTAAGTAGCAATATTTGTAGCAATTGATGATCCAATAATGTTCTAAATAATTTTTTGCAGTGAAGTACGTGATTTTTCAGAACACTTTAAATCTAAATTAAAGTCAATTAGAAACAAGATGATGTCAAGGCATGCTTCAAGCAATTTCAGTGACGTGTCCAATGAAATAATTAGCTTCTTTTATCAAATTTTGAAATATGCTCCGAGGTAAGAATAATTTTCTATATAAACGAATAACTATTCATATTTATTTTTATTCTACTTCATTCAGTAATATTGACTTCGGAACTCTACGACAAGTACTACAAGGTGAATATCATAAAGTCTATGAAAGAAGTAAAAGAAAAGATAAACTGTTCAGTTTGGTAAATACGGGATTCCTTGTATTAGAACGAACATTTTACCGATCATAAGACAACTAAGAATTCACGTCTTTGAACTGACAAAAAATTTTCAAAAAAAGAAATGTTAAATTTCCGCTTGTAAAAAATGTAACTAATTAGCATTTTCATCAAAAATTTCATCAAAATAGTCAATTTTTTGGCACACGTGTTACGCTTATCCCAATAAATGTTTGACGAAAAACACAAAAATAAAAAGTATTATTTTCTTTTTCATACGTTTTACGCATTTAAAATGCTCAAAAATGTAATTTAAAGTAGGAGATCAAATACGAGTTTCGTCTTGTCGTCATTTGGTCTGAAAAAAATATTGCTTAATGTAGAGAGAAATGGATGTTGTTTCTGTTTTCAGAATATTTGTATATAAAAATGAAAACACATATATATGAAACATACATTATAATTTTGGTGTATTATTTTTGGATTATCGTCGCAAAAAATGTGGAAAAATATTTACTTCAGCAGATTGTTGATGAAAACCATTTTATATGAGTATATTTCTTCATAGTGTTTATTACTTGTTTTTGAAAAAAAGTGTATAACTATTCATCAATTTTTCGTGTATGTTTTCATCCAATTTGTAGTTTCTTCATCTTTCCTCACATTGCCAACTCAGGGATGGAATTTTTTTCGGAAACTTCAAAAAACAAATTCGGAGACTTTTCATATCTCTTGAAAATGATAAGTGAATTTTTCGGCTGAATTTATCATTTAAACACGTATTATTCTAATAATATCTGATAATTTTTTTTATTTGCTTTGTAATCAAACCATTGTACGAATTACAAATACTTATTTTTATATTTCTTCTCTGTTCAATGTTGATGATCAATTACATCATTGTTGTATACTTACAGTGCAATTGAAAACATATGTTTTCTGTATACAGTCTCGAAAACAATATAATGAATAAAACTGTCAAAAATACAAATTATTTTTCCAAATGTCAACAAAAAATTTCGTTAAATCATTATCGTATCGAAAATTGTTTGAATTTTCAAGCAAAAAAAAAAAAATATTCATTTTCCTTGTCAAATGAATCTATTCAATATAATTATATAAAGAGGAAATATAAGAGGATAGAGGATTTGTTTCGACGTTAATTTTTCAAATGATTACTTAATATCAACATGCTTGAAACATACGCTTTGCCGAGAAAGTTTAATTTTCTCTGAATAAAAAATTTTCGAAAAAAAATACATTATTTAGATATTTCGATACTTATTTCAATTCATATATGAAAAAATTCAATGTAAAATAAAATTGTGTTGACATACTACTGCAAATAAAAAGAAATACTTGATTTGTTATCGGAGTCAAATAATATCTTGATCAAAAGTCCACTTGATTGTAATTTTAACGCAAAACAAAAAAAAACATTCAATTTCGATTTCGAGTTGTATTTTTGTGTAATAATTGTTTTTTTTTCAAGCACCACCTTTGTACCTTAATGGCCTAATAAATAAATATTTTTGGATCAATTTGTCGAAAGATCTTTGCAATTCAGCCATTTGAGCAATTTTTTTATTTCAGCTGTTAATGAATATATCTTGCTTAATATTTGAAAAGAAGAATTGCATTTATTTTGAATAAAAATGGATTCACATGAATGTCATAGGAACAGAAGCAATGTCACAGATTTTTTTTTTTTTTTTTTTTTTTTTTTTTGTCTCATATTATTGCAAATTTGTTGTGCAATAACGTACCTATACATATATTAAGTGGTAATAATATGACATTCCTTCTTAAATCGTATAAATACGATTGTATGATGTGTAACTGATCACAGTTGACAGAATCAGTTGTAGAAGAAATCAAGATGACTCGCTTAAAGAAAAATTTATCAATACTCTGTTTGAGCGCAATAGTAGCAGTGATGTTAATCGCTGAACCATGTGATGCATGGGTAAAAACAAATTATGGTGATATTCAAATGGTATTAAATTGGATAAATCAAGCGACCGGTCCCACTCTAAGTCAAATAATTGGCTCACCTTCAATTGGAATCCAAATTATAGTATCATTCGAAGAAGTGCATGGAAATTTAATCCTGTTGGACGTGTGGCTGATTGTAAAAGTTGGAAATAAGAAATATATATGTCACGTTGTTGGGAGCTATCACTATACTCGAGAATTCAAAATTAAAAAGAAGAAGACTAAATGCTGGAAAATTTGCAAATAATATTATCAATATTCTGAAATGAATTGATTGAATTGTCATTGTTCATTTTATTTCCCGAAAATGTTTGAATTTTAATCATTCATCGAAAATGTTTGAATAAAATATAACTTCTCCATCATAAACGTTTGCTTTGCATATTTAATTCATTTAAAATCTTAATGTGGTCACTATAGTGACATACATATATGTATGCGGTATTCATGTTTTTATTCTCTCATTATTTCCATTCTTGTTTATTTTTTAGAATTACTTTAGAATACTAAAATGACTGATTTATTCATCACATGTCAATCATACAAGTATTTTGCGATCAAATGCTTATATTTTATTTCGATTTGCTATATTCAAAATATGAACAATTCACGTCTTTTGAACAAATGGTTGATTAAATTGAATTTTTGTCCGAAATGTCTTTGAAAAATTGAGATGTTGATTAAAAAATATAAATCTATCAAAGATGTTAAGACTCTGAATCCAAGTAAAAGCTAAACATCATGAAATTCATGCATTTTCTTGGATATTTTTTTTTTTTTTTGTTTTCTTTTGTTCTACTTTATGCAAATAAAAGAAATTGTTCATCGCGAATTGGTCAAAAAAAAGTTTGAAGAAAAAAAAAAAACAAAATTTAATTATATATTAAAATGTTTCTTATCAACTCTGCTCTGAATAAATATTTAAAATTTATTTTATTGTGTCACATGGGTCATATGAAAGTCATAAGAATGCAACAGAAATGTCACAAGTATGTTCTTTTATGACGCACACACACCTTTTGCAATTGCATCTTTAAATATATGTCAGTAGCAATTGGATTGTGAAATTTGATGATTCATCTCATATCCGAAAAAAAAAAAACGATAATGTCTGATAGGCGTTTGACATCATTCGAAAAATTCGATTCATGTTTTATTCAGACGGTCACCGCAAATCGAAAGTATGATTTTCTGGGAATTTTTCAAAAATTGGCCCAATCTAGTATACATATGATTGAACCCCATGAACAATTTGACCTTTGGCTAAAACTAAAAACAAAAGCATAATGTATTGGTCCATTTGTTCAACTGGTTGAAATAAATTTGATTTTTTTTTTTTCGTTTAGAAAAAAATAATGAAAAATTTCAATGATTGTATTGAATGAAACAAGTTGAATGAATAAAGAAGAAGCATTTCAAATTGAAATTCACAATGTGAGACAAATTCACTGAAACATCGAAATTATGGCATGAATTATTGTTCCAACAATCTTAAATTCTCTATAAATTGTAAATACGATTTTATTAGGCAAATTTTTTACGCTTAGTACTATGCAATAATAAATACATGTTATAAAGTTAATAATGTCTGCAAATTTTATTATAATTATAATCATAAACGAATGAGTGTGAATTCTTTTCAACCATTTTTCTTATTGTTTTTGTGAAAAATTCTTTCGTTTTAATGTCAGTTCATTCGTCATGAATATTTGTTCACACCTAAAGATAAAGAAAAAACATTTCACGTATCATTAGTATTTCATCAGCTTATTCAAAATGCAGACGAAAATCATTTGTTTACTTTTAGTGAATATAATTTTCCTTTTGGCGGGAGTTTTTGCCACGTAAGTTTGATTTTTTGAAATGAAACGAAAATAAATTGAAATCGTTTGAAATCGACAATTTTGGTTTTAAAAAATGGAAAACTGGTCAAAAGTATATTTGGTTTAAATTTGTTGTAAAAATAAAAATAAAATTAAAATTCATAATTTAAATATCTTTCTGATTTTTCAATCAGAATTTTTCTACAAATTTCAATGAAAAAGTGTTAAAATTATTTAACACCTTTTAACAGTGATCCATTCGAGGCAATCGCGAAGAGCTTGGATACTATGCAGAAGAAACGCATTTCAGAAAAATCTTTTCGCGTTTATAAAGATAACTCAAAGAAATATGCTGATTCATTTATAAAATTTTTGTATGATTTCAAGAAAGGTGATAAACGGTGTGTAATCGATATAAAATGAATTTTGTCAAATTGTTTACATGTGTTTTTATATTTCTTCTTTCATTTTCAAATCGTAGCGCATCTCAAACATTTAAATCACTTGATTTCCAATCATGGATGGGTCATTATATCGTTAAAGCACATCTCAATTCCGACTTATGCAATCGAATGTTGTTAAATGGAACCGATTTTAAAAATTCTCATATAGATCTTATCAACACTAAAAATTTGTATGAGTTTTGACTTCCTTTTTAAATTGCTTTATAAAACCTTGATAATGTTGTAATTTTAGTGCTATTATTGAATATATTGAACTGTATTTAATCAACTTGAGTGCAGATATATTTGCATCGCAAAAAAGTATCACAGCAGGACAAATAGACAAGACAAGTAGTCTTTACAGTGCAGCTATTTATGTTATTGCGGATGCGATATTTAAAAGAATTGAGTAATAGCCGAGTTATTAGTTGCATCAAAACTATTTTTAATGATAAATTTTTGTTTGAATTATAGGTCCTATGAACTGTTGCTAGTTTTTTTCTATAGTCAAATGAAGACAATTCCAAATACAAAGCCATTTTTCAAAAATACTGAACCAATTTTAAATCATTATAAGAGACTGTTGAATAAACATATAACAGACCAAAGGTAAATTATAAAAAAAAAAAAAGTTATTCAAAGACAGAAGTGACCGAGGGAACAACAATAATACAATTTTTAATAAATTGATTCTAAATATTCATTTCCAGTCCAGAAGAAGATTTCCAAAAATATTTTCAAAATAAAATGGAATCAATAAAGTATATGATTGTTAAATCACGTAATGTTAAAGATGTATCACAAGAAATGCTGAATCTTTATTATAAAGTTCTTGAATATGCACCTAAGTGAGTAGTTTTCACATTTTTTCATTCGCCGCTTAAGTAATAATAATCAAATTTAACTTAATTTAGAGACTTCAACGTTGGTTCACTGTCAAATCAATTCGCAATATATCATGCGAAATATGGAGATGATGAATCAAATATGGTAAGATTGGTTACAATGGGAATCGTTATAATGGAACGAACATTTAAAAAGAAGTGAGCAGAGTAATGATTGATAAAATGTACAAAACATGTTTGTGACCAATGCGGTGAAAGGCAGGGCACGTAGTACCTACTACGTGCCCATTTGTACCTGGGAAGACACATTTTTGTGGCTACAGAAAAAAATTAGAAGGGGTAAAAACAACTACGTGCCCTGCGTTCCCCTTGTTTGTGACGATCAAGCGTTGACAAAAGTAATAAATATTGCAATATCTGTTTACATTTTTTTATTTAGATTTTTTTGAATAAATGTCTAATAAATAATGCATAAATAATTTCTCTTTTTTGCTTCATGAATGTTCATAAATAAGGAAATTCGCAATCAACACGTACTTTCATTTTTTAAAAACATCCTGTCTCGCATATTTTTTTTTTGATATTTTGTTGTTCATGCGAAGAAAAAATATTCTTATTTGTTTTCAGTCACCTTACTGTAACGAGTCATCATCAATTGTTAAAATCTTTTAAAACATTCGAATCACCAATAAACTTGAACTTTTTCTCGTGAAAAAAAACTCTTCGAATTTCGGGATTTCTTTTGTTGTTTACAACTAAATTCATCAGTCTCTGTACAATGCATACGAAAATAATTTGTTTTAACGTATATGGGAAAAAAGAAAAAAACTTTCTTATTTTGTTTATTGTTATTTGTTTCTTTGCAAACTTGATGAATTTAAAAAAAAAAAAACATTTTCTTTTTGGAACACAAGCTCATTTGGAAATAAGTGTTTAGTCAATCATTGAAAATAATATCGAATCTTATTTCTTCCAGATGAAACAAAAAGAAATTGAAAACGGATTTAAGAAATTAATGTAAACATATTTAGTTTTAGCACTTGCATCTAAATAAAGAGAATCTATTTTTCTCACACTCGCATTTTTTTTTTTGCGATCGCTATTCGCTCTCACCAAATGAGTAGTTTTCTCTACATTGTATTCGCTTATGAAAATGTGCAAAACATGTATGTGAATTGGTGACGAACGACTGTGATGCGTTGACAACAGAAATGACGATTGCAATTCTTGTTTAGAACTGAACAAATATTGCATTTTTGTTGATTTTATTTTTTCTATTGTGTTTCGCAAATATATATTCAGCAGTTCATCTGCAAGAAAATAAATAGGGAACTTATTAGTTTATTGACACTTAAAGTATTTTTGTTTTTTTTTTTTTGTTTTTTTTGTTTTGGAAATAAAACCAGTTTGAATATAAACACTTTATATTTTTCGTCCTACATGTGTCTCACCTTTGTTTTTATTTATTTGCTAATCAAACGAAAGGAAAATTTCCACATCATTTCACTGCAATAAGTCATCATCACCATCGAAAATATTTTATAAAAAACAACCGAATGAACCAAAACCTTGAACTCTTTCTTCATAAATAACATAATTCTAAGAATTAAATAAGAATTTCGGCCATTTTTCATTAGTTTACATTGCGAAAATATTTTAATTCCAAATGGCCTTTATATAATTCACATTATGAACTTCCATATTTATTTGAATTTTATCAGCTTGTACAAGATGCAGATGAAAATAATTTTTGCCCTTTTATTGAGCGCAATTTCAACCTGGGAAGTTGTTTTTGGCTCGTAAGTATTCTAACTTATTTTATTATAAAACGTACGATGTAAAATGCGAATTGGAATCATTTACAATTAGAATAAAATCTTCTTCTCATTACTATCAAAACTACAATAATACTTATTGCTACCATTTATTTTGAACAGCGACCCATTTGCGCCCATCGCAAAAGAATTGAAAACATTGCTAATCCGAAGAACTAAAGAGAAATCATTCCGTGTGTACAAAGCCAATGCAAACAGTTATGCATCTTCTTTTATAAGATTCTTGCACAATTCCAATAGGTATGGAGTTATTACTTCACGAATATTTTTTTTGGACTCTTGAAGTGTCATCAATATATTTATGGATTTTGTATGTGTCTTCTTTTTAAAACTTAAGTGCATCTCAAGAATTCAAAGGTCTTCATTATAAGGCATGGTTAGGTCATTATATTATGAAAGCATACATGAGCGATGACAATTGTAATGCAATAATGCTAAATGGAACCGGCTTCAAAAAGGCTAATGTTGGTGTTATTAACAGTAAAAATTTGTATGAATAAAATATTTTCGAAATTTCTTTTGTGAAAATTTAAATCATTTTGTAATTTTTTTAGGGATATTGCCAATGATGTACAACTATATTTATCTAATTGGAGTATAGATATATTAGTGACAAAGAAACCCTTAACCAGTCTGGGAATCGAAAAATCTGGCGCACTTTATACTGCACTTCTTCATGTCGTGGCCGATGCAACATTTCAGAACATCGAGTAAGATTAGAAATAAGTTTCAAACAATAAGCACCAAGAATGTTTTAATATCACGTGAATACCAGCAATAATAAGACGCTTTATGCTGTTTTTTTTAGGTATATTGAGCTTTTTCTCGTTTTTTTCTATCTTCAAATGAAAAGAATTCCGAAATCGGATGCCTTTTTCAGTGCGCATGAATCAATGTCAAATCAATATATGAGATTGAGGAATAAATATATCAAGGACAAAAGGTAATTTACTGAATTTTAAATCAATTGTAAAAATTAATTTAGTTGACTTAATGATAAATATTCAATTTCTAGCCCCGAAAGATGTTTCTCAATATATTTTATTAATAAATTAAACTCGATCAATAATTTACTAACAAAATCAGACAGACTTGTTGAAGTAACCAATGAAATTCTGAATCTTCTTTATAAGATTCTTGTAAATGCGCCCAAGTAAGTTGTTTTTATACTCAAATAGACGTATAAATATTTATATTTTTCTTATTTGAAATTTAGAAATTTTAATGTTGGTCGATTGAAAAATCTATATTTTGCATACACACAAAAATATGGTGATTACAATACTGTTCATTATAAATTGATTGCTACAGGAATGCTTATGGTAGAACGATGTTTCATCAAATAAATGTAAATTGCCAATTTTGATGGAAAAATTTGAGAAAAAAAAAAAAAAAAAAATTTCACTTCAAATGAAACATTTATCTGAATAAATGTTTTGTAAGAATGAAAATAAATTTTCCTCATAATTTTCTTTGTTCGTTTTATTATTTTCAAATTCAAGCAATAATGGATAATAATGATTACTAATAATCAAATGAAAGTATCCAAAATGCATCTTTTTTTTTACTTGAAAATTACTAAATTGTACCATTTTCAAAAATTTCTTTTATAATTTTGAAAGCTAAAGAAACATTTTTTTGCTCCATATTTTCGTTTCTACGTAGTGATATTTAACATTTTTTTTAAAACATTTCAGTCTATTTGTGCTTATTCTTCATTCGAATAAAAAACAAATTCATTTATAATTATATTTATAAACGAATGAGTTTGAAAAGCATTTTTTGCTTTCCTTTTTCCGTCATCCATAATTGATCGCAATTAAAAAACGATAAAAGAATTTGTTACTATTTAAGATGAAGCTTTAGTATCTCTCCTATCATTAGTATTTCATCAGTTTATAAAAGATGCAGACGAAATTGTTTTATTTACTTTTGGTGAATATCATTTTTACCTGGTCGGGTGTTTTTGGCTCGTAAGTTTTACTTTTTACATTTAAAACTCATTAGTATTGCATTCAAATTGTTTGAAATAGCAATTTATATTTGGCAATATTAAAAATTGGCCTTATCTATTCAAAAAAAAAAAAAAAAACAAAAGTGACCTATTTAAAGCAATCGCGAAAGATTTGGATACAATGCTACAGCAAAATAATGAAGAGCAATCATTTCGTGTTTATAAAGATAATTCAAAGAAATATGCTGATTCATTTATAAAATTTTTATATGATTTCAAGAAAGGTGATAAACGGTATGTAATCGATATAAAATAAATTTTGTCAAATTGTTTACATGTGTTTTTATATTTCTTCTTTCATTTTCAAATCGTAGCGCATCTCAAACATTTAAATCACTTGATTTCCAATCATGGATGGGCCATTACATCGTTAAAGCATATCTCAATTCCGACTTATGCAAACGAATGTTGTTAAATGGAACCGATTTTAAAAATTCTCATTTAGATCTTATCAACACTAAAAATTTGTATGAGTTTTGACTTTCTTTACTTTTCATATAAAATCTTGAAAAATGTTTGTGATTTTAGTGAAATTGTTGATAATCTTGAATTCCACTTGGTCAATTGGAGTGTCGATATGTTTGCATCAAAAAGAGTTTCTTCGAATATGATGTTAGATATGATGAGAATTCTTTACACGGCAGCTCTTCATGCTGTAGCCGATGCAAAATTCAAGGAAATTGAGTAATTTCCGAAATTTTTGTTGCATAAATTGAGATTTTTAATGCAAAATATTCTTTGAATTATAGGACCTATGAATTGTTCCTCGTTTATTTTTACAGTCAAGTGAAGAGAATGCCAAATGCAAAGGAATTTTTTAAAAATACTGAACCAATTTCAGATCAATATCGGAGACTGTTGAATAAACATATTACAGACCAAAGGTAAATTATAATAAAAAAAAAAAAAAAAAAAAAAAATATGAATTAAGTGTGTGGCAAGTGAAAGGGACATGATATTTTTCAATAAATTGATTTTTCAAAAATGTCCATTTCCAGCGGAGAAAGAGATTTCCAAAAATACTTTCAAAATAAAATGCAATCAATAAAGCATATGATTGTTAAATCACGCAATGTTCAAGATGTATCACAAGAAATGCTGAATCTTTATTATAAAGTTCTTGAATTTGCGCCCAAGTGAGTAGTTTTCGCTTATTTTTATTACCACACAACTAGTAATAAAAATCAAATTTAATTTAATTTAGAGGCTTCAAAAGTAATCTAATTAGTAATCAATACGAATTATTCTATGTCAAATATGGCAATGATAAATCAGAAATGGTAAAATTGGTAACAACAGGAATCGTTATAATAGAACGAACATTTTCAACACACAAGTAAATCAATGATTGAAAATTTGTGCAAAAGATGTTCTTTGCGACGATCATGCCTGATTACAATGGTTGATTACATTTATCTGGAACGATCTGAATAAATTTTTAACAAATACCGCATTTTTGTTTGTTTCATTTTCCCTTCTTTATTCCGTGAATATTTACCGATTGAACAATTTTCGTCTGTCGGAACCAGTCGGCTAATTTGAGACAAAAAAGGGTGAAATGGAGAAATCAACTTTAAATAACTAAATATATTTTCAAATGGCTCAAATTTCAGTCAAATGTATACTAATTCAGCCAATTTTAGTCGACTTTATTCACTTTTAAACGAATAAAGATGTTTTTTTATGGCATAAAATTGAGCGACTTTATTCGAACCAACTTTTTTGGCTATTCAGTGTTAAAAAAAAGCCGAAATAGTCTCAAATTAGTCGACTGACTATTAGCTGATAAAAGTCGGATGATTCTCATAGCAAATGTAATAGCCAGCCAGTCAGACAGCCAATAATTTTTCACACCGAATGAGATAAGTTTCGCAAATAAGGAAATTTGCAGTTTATTAAGATGCAAAAGTATTTTTGTATTTTTATAATATCTAGTATTGTACATCTCCTTGACATTTCTATTCTTACATATAATTTTCGTTATCATTTTGTTGTCATTTCTATGAAGAAAACAAATTGTATATTTGTTTTCAGCAATATCACAATCATGGAAACGAGTCAACGTCAACTTTAAAAATGTTGTATAGAAGAATCATCCTAAGCCTTGAACTTTTTTTTTTTTGTCTGAAAGAACCATCAAAATTTTAGCAATTTCTTTATATTTTACACGTGTAACATATTTTAATTCGAATTCTTCTTATATAATGCACATTTTCAAATTTTTTCTGATGAATACAGAATTGTATCAGCTGCTACAAGATGCAGACGAAAATAATTTGTTTCTTTTTGTTGAGCGCAATTTACACATGGGAAGGAGTTTTTTCGTAAGTTTATTTTTTTTTTAATTTCTTTGAATAGGAAAATTAAATTCTCAGTGAAAATTTCTTACAATTATTTATGTGGACAGTGATTCATTTGCGCCCATCGCGAAAAATTTGAAAATTATGCTAAACAAAAGGATAGTCGAAAAATCATTCCGTGTGTATAAAGCAAATGCAAACAGTTATGCATCTTCCTTTACAAGATTCTTGCACAATTCCAATAGGTATGGAGGTTATTACTTCACGAACATTTTTGGGACTCTTGAAGTGTCATCAATATATTTATTGATTTTGTATGTGTCTTCTTTTTAAAACTTAAGTGCATCTCAAGAATTCAAAGATCTTCATTATAAGGCATGGTTAGGTCATTATATTATGAAAGCATACATGAGCGATGACGATTGTAGACCAATGATGCTTAATGGAACTGACTTCAAAAATGCTAACAATGATATTATTAATAGCAAAAATTCGTATGAATGGAATATTTTCGAAATTTCCTTTGTGAAAATTTAAATCATTTTGTAATTGTTTTTAGGGATATTGCCAAAGATGTACAACTATATTTAGCTAATTGGAGTGTAGATATATTAGTGACAAAGAAACCCTTGAAAGGTCCGGCAATTGAAAAATCTGGCGCACTTTATACTGCACTTCTTCATGTCGTGGCCGATGCAACATTTAAGGATATCGAGTAAGATTAGAAATAGTTTTCAAACAATAAGCACCAAGAATGTTTTAATATCACGTGAATACCAGCAATAATGAGACGCTTTATGTTGTTTTTCATAGGTATATTGAGCTTTTTCTCGTTTTTTTCTATCTTCAAATGAAAAGAATTCCGAAATCGGATGCCTTTTTTAGTGCGCATGAATCAATGTCAAATCAATATATGAGATTGAGGAATAAATATATCAAAGATAGAAAGTAATTTGACGAATTTTTAACAATTAATTTAGTTTTTCTAAATGATAAATTTTAAATTTTTAGACCTGAAGGATGGTTTTCGATATACTTTAATAATAAATTGAAATCGATCAACAATTTATTGACAAAATCAGACAAACTTGTAGAGGTGACCAATGAAATTCTGAGCCTTCTTTATAAAATTCTTGTAAATGCATCGAAGTAAGATTAATCTGAAAACTTTTTATGCATATTTATTGTGAACTAATATTTCTATTTATAATATATTTGAAATTTAGTAACTTCAAAGTTGGTCCATTGAACAATCTATATTTTACATACATTCAAAAATATGGCGATTATAATACTGTTCATTATAAATTGGTTGCTACAGGTATGCTTATGGTAGAACGATCTTTTGGCAAATGAATGTAAATTCCCCCATTTTGATGATAAAATTTGATAAAAGGCATTTTTTCCACTTCAAATGATATATTTATCTGAATAAATGTTCTCCAACTACTTTTTCTCGTTTATTTTTTCTTCTTTACAAATGTGAGCATTTTAAACATTTTCAACTTCTTTATAAGAGTAAATAATATGAATTTTTTTTTTTGTTTCGAAGTGAATAATGAGTCTTTTATTCTAGGGGAAAAGAACTGAAACAAATGGCGCAAATACTGCAAATGAACGCCAATAAGTATGTGCGTATTTATACTGTTATTTGTTCTTGCTATGGATAAGACGAAGCAACGTGAAAAAACAACAACAAACTTTGTGCAAATAGCAGCAAATGCCTGCAAATACGCCTAGCTTTTAGTTCAAACTTACCTTCAAATTCATATAATACAAACCTTTGACGTCAATTCATATTCTCGAATTGTTCAATCGAATAAAAAGAAATATACAAAAACAAAAATTTATTCAGCTGATCACAATATTCAGATGTATCGTGAAACATAGCATTTTATTTATCGAATATATAACCAATTCTGTTACTAATTTGTCATGAAAAATCAAAGACTTGATAAAAAGCAACCAATTTTAATTGATCAAGATCTAAATCGAGCGGTTCAAGTTAATGTAAAGGTATTTGAATAAAAAAAAAAAAAAAAAAAAAAAAAAAAAAAAAACAAATTCCATTGTGTCAGTATCTTTGTCATAATTACATATGATTGTATTCAAATTTGAACTGGATTTTTCTCGTCTTTAAAAATATAAATCAATAACACTTTCGCTATAAAGATCAATTCTTTTATATTAGTGGCAATAAATCCAACTGGGATTTTTTGCTTCAATCACATTTAAACGATAATTGAATAAAGTGAATTTGTGTGCACCTAAACAAGATAATTTACAAAACATCTTGACCGTTCACTAGTTTTGTAGTTTCAATTTTTCACATTTTTTTGAATTTGTTACAGTTTTTTTCAAGGGTTTTTTTACACATTTTTTTTTCACTTGTTTCAACAAGTTGTTTGCATTAACAAAAAGAAAAAAAAAAAAAAAAAAACAAGAAATAATTTGAAGATTTTGCTTAATTTAATTTGGCTGGATATTTTCTGATATATTAATTGAAATGTCGTCATTTGTTGATGATTTGATAGGCCCAGTTACACAAAATGAATATTTCTTATTCACTTAAACGAAGAGTCTTAATTATAGCCATGTAATTGCATATGTTTTATTAAAATGTTAAGATTTGTTTTGGGAATGTTGTAATTTTTGGTTCTTATGTCATTTATGTTAAGTAATTATAGTGATCGAAAAGGTTTCCGCCTACATAAATTGATGTAAGATTTCTTTTTATTCATTTTATTTCATTTTTTTTTTTTTTTTTTACATTTATCATTTCGTTCAATCGATTCTTATTTTGAATTGGCTAAAATTGTAGTTTGATTCTTAACCGTTTTTAATATGCTTGAATATCATTTTGTTTTTTCTTTATTTATGAATTGTTAATTGTTTTAAGAAATATCACCACAGATCGATATGCTTATTCACAGAACATCATCATTATATTTATAATTCATATTTTGTTTCACCAGAAAATGAAGAAAGAACAAAAAAGAAAAAATCACGTTTAAAATCAAAATGTATCGAAAGGATAGATAAATCCACATCATATTCATTTTTAAAACACTACACAGAGTGTTGATTTAAAAGTGCTACAATAACTTTATGGTAAAAATACTTGTGTATGTGTATTTTTGTGTGTTTGATAACCATTTGCATTTGAAAATAATCAGAATTGAGAAAGTTTTGAGCTACATTGAACGACATTAGATATTTATGTAATATAGGGAGGGAGGGTTTTGATATTGTAGAATAAAACCGGCCTTGATTATAATACCATTATATATATTTATATGTATTTTTATGTACGTACGTACGTACATTGTATGGCTTGTGAAAGATAACAGCAAATCCGTGGCGTTCTAATTTACTAATTCAATGATTATGTTCAATTTGTGTTCGTTTTTTTTTTTTTTTTTTTTGTGTTTTGTTCTTCATATTTGGATATTCAGCATTACATATATATCATTATCAATAATGTGTTTCAATTTGACTTAAACCTAACTTTATTTGGGTTCATAGAATTATTCTCAAGAGATAGTGTTTTTTTTACAAATTTCATCATAATTTTTCGATATTTCTTCGTCATTAACTCAACTTTAATTTCAAAATTCATTATTTTTTTCACAATTTCATCATAAATTTCTTTATCATTCTTTTATATGTTAAATTGAGTTTTAAAATATTGAGCAAATATTTATACATTTATATTGAAAAAAAAAAGAAGAAAAAACTCATTCAACTACCACATATTCATATAACATTTGGATGTATAGTACAAAGTCAGTCCAATTTCAAACCAATGTTCAATGAAAAATCTCATTATTTTCCCTCCATCGCTTTATATAATCAAGCTACATGGCATAAAATCATTTTTTTCATAAAATGGAAAATAAGTTTGTTGAGTATTTCAAAATTGTTGCGGTTATAGAAGAAAAAAAATTTAAAGAACAAAAAAAAAAAAAAAAAGAAAATTTGAAACAAATGCAGAACTAAAATCCTTTTCGTTCCTTGTTTTGGCATGCGGCAAATGATTGTCGCTTGTCGTCGAATAACTTTGAAAATTCACTTAAAAACTTTTCCTTTGATTTCATCGATAATTACATTTCGAATTGATCACACGCACATACACTCCGACCGAATGACAGCCATTTTCTCTGTCAATTCAATATAAAAATTGAGTTTATCATCTTCGAGTTAACTGAAAGGTGTTTGAATGAAACAACTTGATGGATAATAATATTGAAATGATTATAAGCATCACATTTGTAGAGCAACGATATGATGTGCCATGCGCTTGCTCGGCCATTCCTATATCAAAATGAAAATTCAATCTCATTGTTCCATTGTAAATTAATCCATTTTAAAAAGCTTACCACCAATGATATTCACTTGGTCACTTTCTGATTCACTTGTGCCTGGATGTATTTTAATTTCTGTAACCGAACCAAAATCGTAATTTGGATTTAACATTTTGCGACAAAAGTTTAATTGAAATAGGAATTTAAATGAATGGAGAGAATTGAACAAGTAGACAGAAGAGAGAGAGAGAGAGAAGGAGAAAGAAGGAGAAAGAAAGAGAGAGAAGAGAGAGAGAGAGAGAGAGAGAGAGATAGGAGAAAGAAGGAGAAAGAAAGAGAGAGAAATAAAGAGAGAGAGAGAGAGAGAGAGAGAGAGAGAGAGAGAGAGAGAGAGAGAGAGAGAGAGAGAGAGAGAGAGAGGAGAGAGAAAGAGAAAGAGAGAGAGAAAGAGAGAGAGAGAGAGAGAGAGAGAGAGAAAACAAACACAATTTACCATAAAGTCGCAATGTCCCCTCTGCACGTCCCAATGAATTTGTAGACACGCAATGATACGTTCCAACATCATTTGCAGAAAATGAACGTATCGTTAATCGCATACTTCCCTTATAGCCATTCCTTTGCTCGGTTATACCATATTTTGGGCTGGATATATAGATTGAAACAAAAATGGAAATTTTAAATATTTTAAATGTGAAAATACATTTTAAACAAATTATACCCATCAAGAAGCATTTCAGGTCGTGGTTGCCCAATTTCGGCATTGTTTAAATTATTTCCCAATGAATTTTGCAATTTTCCACCTTTTAACCAATACTAAAAATAGAGAAAAAAAAAAAACATATTTGTCACAATTATAACGACAAATTGTTAGGGAATTGAGAGAAGATAAATTTTGTAAAATAAAAGAGAATTTAATTTGTTTCTTTCAAAAATGAATACGTACAGAAACTGGTGCAGGAGAAGCTTCGACCTGGCAATTCAATTGCACATCCGATCCTAATGGTGCGCCAAGCAATTGACTCGGTGCCCTCACCGACGGTGCAACTAAAAAAGATGTTATTTTCCAAGTTTTAATTGAATCGATGAATAATTAGTTTGTCTACATTTTAAACTATATTAAACACTTACAATGCACACTCAATGATACTCGCTTCGAAACAGCAGGTGGCACATCGTTTGACGCTTGAAATATAAATATAGAAAATGTAAGCAACATTGTGATAAAATTGATTAAATGTAAAAAAAAAAAAAAAAAAAATGTTTCTATAATGCTTACCAATGCACAAATATGAACCTGGAAATATACAGATAATATAAGCGATATTATGATGCAAATGTTAAATAAAGTGTCAGAAAGTTTTTACAATAATTACCCATTTGTTTTCGTTCCAATCGTGACAATCGAAGCACAGATCCATTGTATGATTCAACTATTTGAATAAATTATAAATTATAAATAGATATTGGAAAATATTATTTGAATTGTATTTTATCCTAAATTGACAATTTGATATCAATTTATTTATTTATTTAATTACTTTCTTATTTGGTGTATTACATTATATTTAAATTTTGATAATATATTTTTATTTATTTTAAAATATGGTCAGCCCCTCAATTTTGATACTTGTTCAATTATTAAAAATTTATTATATTCGTTGAAATTATATACTGATTTTGAACTTTTTTTTTTAATTGAATTATAAACGAATTTTTTAACATTGTATAATACAATGAATCAATTAATATTATTACAATGTGTATTGATAAATAAGTAAAGTACATGAAATTATTACCTTTCATCAAATCGCGATTGCCTTGTTTCCTTACAAAAATATAGTCACCATCCTCTTTTTTCCATGTGACGCGCGGTGGTGGATTACCTGTGGCGCGACATGTTAGCGCAGCATCTTCACCCTCCTGAACGGCCATATCGACCGATGAGTCCTCATTTATTATATCCGGTGGAACTGAAAACAATCAAATTTTTTGAAAAAAAAAAAAAAAAAAAAAAAAAAAAAAGTATTGATTGATGAATATAATCATCACCGTATGAAATCACTCATTCATAAATAAAATTACTGACGTTCGAATAAATCAATAATTTCAATCATAGGGCAATATTTCATTTCAAATAACCCGTTAGATTTCTGTTTGGCATTCTACGAAAATAGAGCAATTTCTCGATTGTCGAAATAAAATAAAAACCGGATTATTCTTATTGTGTAATCAAAAAAAAAAAAAAAAAAAAAAAAAAAAATCAAAAAATTAAATAAAATATAAAAATGAGAATATTCAACTTACTTTGAACATCAATACAGCCGATTTGCTTTTTCATCGGGCTTGAATTGATTTGGCACATATAACAGGCTTTATCAGTTTCTCGTAATTGTTTGATACGTAAACGCCATGTTATGTAGTTTTCGTGACTAACACTAATGCGAGCATTATGTGTTACAACACGATCTTGTAGAGCAAGCACTGTTTGATCGGCTGCCCTTAACCAACCCACCTATCCAAAAGTATTGTAAGTGCAAATAGACACACAGCATGCAATCGCACCAAAATGCCAAAGAGGAAAAAGAAGAAAAAAACCAAGAAAAGTGAGAAAAATGAAAAGGAATGTGTAAATAGCATAAGTAAATGTAGTACAAGTATAAAGAACTACAAGTGATTTTGTGGAAAAACATAAAGCCTGGCATCATTGTAATAAAGTGTGTACGCCAATCAAATCATCGTCGTTGTTGTTGTTGATGTTATTTTTGTTTTCGTCATTGTTGTTGTTGTTTTTGCTCATGTGTGTGTGTGTGTGTGTGTGTGTTTGTGTGGATAAAACTATTAAGCGATGCATGTCGACACACATTTTTATTCGGTTTTCGAGGGATTTAGATGTTTGTCACTCGTTTAGTGCATTAACCATGAAATAATAACACTTACTTTGTATTTGCCTAAATTTTTGACGCTACATGTGAGCACAGCTTCACGACCAACCGGATATGTTACCTAAAACCGGTTATGTGAATATAAGTTAAATGCAAAGAATAATAATAATAATAATAACAATAATAGTACATACATTCGATATTGATCCGATAAACTCTGGCTCCAATTCAACACCTTGATTGATATCTATTTGACAAAAGAAGTGAAGTGCAGTGAAGATGTGAGTGAGTAAAACAAAGATGTAATTTAACATGAAAAACAGAAAACAGCCAAAAAGCAAACAAACAAAGGCATTTATCGTAAATCTCATAGTAAAATTGAGCAGATGAAGTCAGAGGGGACGCACACGCATATGGTGAGACAGAGAGTGCAAATGATTTTGTTGGCATTGGCATTGGGTGTCGACAAGTCTCATCTGTTTTGTATGGCTAAACATTATCACAAGTGTTCGGATGTAGCAAAATATACGCCCCGCATAAACCCACGTACGCAATGTGTGGTGTTGAAACGCAAAGACGATTAGAAGTCATAAACTTATCTAAAGATCTCAATTAAAGCGATAATCTCGGGCACAACCGAATACAAACGAACGAACGAACGAACGAGAGAAGAGAAAAAATACTGCTTGGCATTTGTATTGGATTAATTTATCGCGTCGAAATGTGCTTATCAATTATTTGACACTTAAATAGTCATTCGTTTGGACGAATTACTTGCGCCATAAATACTAACTTTTGCCAAACAAAAAACTTTTTGAAATTGAATTACAGAAATAGAGACAGAACAAGAAAGATGCAAAATAATAAAAAAAAAAAAAAAAAAAAACAACAACGAAACTTTCTAAATCCAAAAGTATTAAAAAGTACACCAAATCTCATCCTCAATAATACAATCACAGCATCCATTACATTGAATGAAAAGTGAAATGGACGAGTAATGCGCTAACGTATTTCTCATGTTGGAATTTACCCTCTTTTTAATTTTTAACATCTGCTTCTTCCTCCCGCACTATATACACTTTACAGTATACAATTTAAAGTGTACACAGCCAATGCTGTGTCTCTGGCACCATCATGTTTGCGTTCAAAGTTTTTTTTCTCAAATAAAAATTTATCATACAAGCTGAAAGTTCATTAAAATGAAGAGACAGAGAAAATAAGAGCACACATATACTTTCGCTCTATGTGCAATGAATATGATGATGTTGATGATGATGGAGAGAAAGAACAAGAAGACGAAGAAGAAGAAGAAGTAAAAAAGAAAAAAAAAAATGAGAGCAACATGATAAACGTTTTAACTTTGTGGATTGCGGAATCAAAAATCCATCCCGATGGTATCGAATTGAATCTTCAAGTGGTTACATCAAATAATTATTTACAGCAAGCCATTGTTGCCATCCAAACATATCTCATTGTAGAGCCTTTTTCCCCAGCCACAACCGATACGTTCTCCCATTTCTACTTGCTCTTCTATCTCTTTCACTGTTTTGTCCTATCTCTCGCTTTTTTTCTATTTTCGATTTTTGTGTCTCCAGTGTTTTGTTGAGTATTTGAGAGCACCGTAAATCATAGAAAAGTTCGATGTAATACGAAAAATAAGAGAGCGAAAATGAACATTTAAAACATCGAATAGAACGACAGATACCAGGATAGGAAATAGTAAAAAAAATGGCATCAAGAGAAGTGCAAACAAACCAAATGACCGAGCCAACAAAACAAACTAAAAACTCGGCACCAACGAAGTTGATTGTTGTTTGCCACCACCATATTACTGGCATGTGTGTGTGTGTGTGTGTGTGTGTGTGTGTGTGTGTGTGTGTGTGTGTGTGTGTGTGTGTGTGTGAGAAAGAGAGAGAGAGAGGGAGAGAGATATGAACGAGCTCGTGTCAACCTCCCTTCCTCCTTCTCTTTCGATTTCGTTCTCTGTTCTCTGTTTATGTGTACGGTGATACTGTATTTTATAAATTGCGGTCAAAGAGCGAAACGGCCATCGAGCATAACATCACCATTTATCTAATAGCTAAATACTGCAAGATATATCATTTATATAATTTTGCTCGCGTTTGGCTTGTACCACAAACACAGAACTATAACAGTGAAAATGGTTCGAAGAGAAAAGCCAGAGAGTTATGTACACACATAATATATATATATAAAAGTATGATAGCCGATATGTTCATTTTCGAGCCGTGAATATGTGTTTCCTTTCGAGGTATAATAACGTATGATCCAGTAAAATACCGAAAATAGTTTTGCGTTATCCGCTTCGACGGTGCCATTGTTTACTTTTTCGTTTTGTTTTAGATTTTTCTACCCGCTTTGCCAACAAACAGACGCTCACACACACACACACACACACACACCCACAGATGGGAAATAAAATCTATATAAATTTCGCACAAAATAATTTGTTTTGTTGTAGTTTGCTCCCATTCTCTTTCTGGTCTTTTAATCCACCCCTTGTCACTTTTTCTCTCTCTCTCTCTCTCTCTCTCTCTCTCTCTCTCTCTCTCTCTTTTTGCATCTCCAGTTTATTTCTTCGGTTCGTGTATTTCGCCACTTAATTGTTGTCTTTGTGCCACTTAAACTTTTAGAAATTGACGTCGGTGGTTTGGTTTTTCCATTTGACCAAGCGCAATCTATTTTTTCATGTGGTGATTTCGGCCGTAAAGCCAAAAAAAAAAATACTAATAATATCTTTGTATTGACAATAGTAAGAAGAGAATTTCATACAAGCGAATTAATTGATGTTCGTTTCAATTTTCAGATCTAATTATTTCACGAAACATTTCCGAGAATTTCTCTTTTGAACGCGATGGAGAATCAATTACGCGCAATTCAATATTGAAACAGCATCGATTTCTGGTATCACATTTTATCATTAGATTCAATTGATGCCGATTCGTGAGGAGCGAGGGGGGGGGGGGTGGTGATGGAAAAAACTATTTCCATTTCCCACGCTTTTGCTCGCTACGTCGCTCGTGGAAAATAATAATTCACTTTATGGCTTAAATTCAATCACAGTTGCATCATCATCATTCCATTTGGGTTTGTGCACAAATCATCATAGTGCAAATATACAACACTCAAACAGAGTGTGGAAGGAAGGAAGAGAAAGAGAGCAATAGATTGGGAGGAAGGACGAAAATACATACATCTACCGTGCACATACACCGGACTTCAAATAAATGAGAAATTTGTCTGTTTATTGTTTGTTACATGGGTGGGAAAAGGGAAATCCAAAATCAACTTACCCTGTAATGTTTGTGATGATATTTGATAGCATTTTGTTAGAAGGTATATTAAAACCAAGTAGAGCACCGTTGCGCTCATGTTTGATGAATGGCTGAATTAAATCGGCAGTGAAACACGATGATAAAATCTGATGCACTTCGTTTCACTATTTTCTGAAATTTTTATGCGCGTTTTTATTCGATCAACGTCGTTGAAATTGCAACGCTTCAATGGTTTCCGGTTTCTATTGTCTCTTTCTTTCTTGCTTTCTTTCTATCTTTTCGCTTCTTTGTCGTGCCTTTTTTTTGCGTTCTTTCTTTCTTCACTTCCGGTTT